>VWZW01004611.1:124257-253254 GCA_013397115.1 Edolisoma coerulescens | reverse complement strand
GGCACAAAGATCATCAGATGTTGGAAAGAAACGCCTTGCTGTGAGGGTGGTGAGGCTCTGGAACAGGTTGCCCAGAGAAGCTGTGGGTGCCCCATCCCTGGAAGTGTTCAGGGCCAGTTTAGATAGGGCTCTGAGTAACCTGGGATAATGAAAGGTCTCCCTGCCCATGGAAGGCGGGGGTTGGAACTTGATGGTCTTTAAGGTCCCTTTCAGCTCACACTCTTCTATGATTCTTTGGTTTTCTTCTGTGTTTCAGCTTATGAAGCAATGGGAAGCTGCTCCTCTGCTTCCATCATATATGGTCCCTTCATGCAGGACGAAATTCAGAGTTTTGTCTGATAATACACTGTATGCTAATTATAGATATGTTCTTCAGCAAAATAATAGGTCTTATAGAAATAGGGGTATAGCAGTAGAATTAGCACAGCAATAGAGCTTGAACAAATCTCCTGCCTTGAAGGAGTGTTATTTTTTTAACATTACCAGCACCGCAAGATGCCAGCAAATGCAGGTGTCTTTGCCTTTACTCTGTGTACCATACTGGTTTACAACTAAAGGATAAGCAAAGCACAGTTTATTATTGCCAGGTTTCTGTTAAATCTAGTCTCAAGTGCTGTTTTTCCCATTTCATTGCACTGAATCTGCTTTTTTGCTACAAAATTTCCTCTCAGTTAGGGGCAGACAGCGGAGAATAGATGAGTGGCCTCAGTCACAGGAGGCTTTGGAGACATCTGGTTTTCCCTTGTATCATTTGTGTTCCACTCTGTCAAAAGTAGGGCACAACTGGAGAAAGATGGCAGGGGAAGGAAACATGCTGACCTGCCTGCAGTTGTGTCTGTATGAATCAGCATGTTGGTTTGTGCTCATGGAGAAGGATGCAGGATAATAAACCAAGTATGTCTTTGTTTACAGTTTTGTTTGAGAGAAAGCGTGAGGCCCTCTGCAGAGCTGCCAATCTTGCTGGGCAGAATGGAGAAATTCATCTCAGCATCAAGATGCTTAAAAGTGCTCATCAGCTTGTATTCAATACAAACACCTGCAAATGAAATTCAAGTAACAGCAAAAGAAGCAAAAATGACGATGTTAAAGCAGTGTGAAACTGAGCACTCCTGTGTTCTTGCAGTGGGGCAGTCTGTATCCAGGCACAAAGGACGTGTCTTTGAGAGGGATGTTCAGCTGACCTGTTTTCTATGTGTTTTCCACCTCAAGAGTGAAAAGGAATCAGTGCCCTGGATGACATGGCCTTTCCAGGAGAACTCAGCAAGGCAGAGCTGTGGAAGGGTGGACAGGTGCACACTGGCACTGGCTGCAAATTAAGGGCTCAGCATTTCTCCACTTGATCCGGTGCTGCTCACGTGCAAAGTAGAACTGCAATCTTACAGGTTACTGCCATTAAGGCAGCATTAGGGTTTTTCCAATGTTTCAGATGTGCATTTTTCCAGTATTTGTAGGGTTAACGTCTCTCTTTTAAATGTTTTGGAACTTTGGGTTTCCAACTGGCCTGAAATTGGGTTGGGACTTCACCATGATATCCTGGTTTAAATGTTGTCCTTTCATCAATGACAACATAAGGAAGATTTCTGCCCCAAGAGTGATGGCGGGTTGGCCATCAGTGCTTAGCACATTGCTGTTCAACTCTGAAGCACTGCAGGGTGGCTGTTGCTTCACAACTCGTTGCCCACCTGTTGCCCCTTCCAGGCATCTTCATTCTGGTTTCCCTACTGTCAAGAGGGTCATATCCTTCACATAAGTGATCAACTGATCTGGAAATCATAACTCAGGCAGATGTTCAGCTCTCTGTGATTTCTTCTTTGCAAGTAAATAATATTGTTTGCATATGAAAGAGTAGTGTCTGCTTAAGTCTTCTCTCCCAAAAGTATAGGGTTTTTCATCTCTAGCAATTGATGTGGTGGCAGCTGAAAAGTTTCACTAGTTACATTTATGACTTATTGTTCCTTTAAACAAATGATAATTTTTTTAAAAAATTATTTTAAAAAATCTGAAATTGCCAGTATCCCTTTAAAAATGTTATATTGTGGCAGTCAGAGGGAAATACCTGATCGGAGGGAAATTCCTCAAAATATGGAATTTCCACATGGTCCTTGGAATAGAGACATATTTTCTTTCAGTAGCTAATTATAAGTGCTACCTTCTAAACTATTTCACTGTGTAGGAAGGATAATATACATGTCTTTTCTTTATAGCTTCACTTGACCTTGGCACACTCCATAGACACTGCTGATTACACCTGAAGTGTGCAGCATGTAGTTGGTTCATCAGTAATGTAAGGACTGACTTCCATCTGACCTTAAATACTTGTGTGCAGCATCTTTAGCAGAAGTCCTGCTGCTGCAGCTGGTTTTCCACTGTGTGATATTCCTGTGAATTGGTCTTGTTGGCTTTGGTATCACCACTTGCATAGTAAAGACTGGGTGTTTGAAGGAGATCTGTAAATACAAGGCAAGTGTTTAAATTCATGAATGTTGTGCTGATTACTCTTCCTAAGACCAGGCTTGAGAAAAAACCACGTTTCTAAGTATAGAACTTTGCTTAAAGATCTTGATAAATAAACAGGGATTAAGTTTTTTTATCTTGCTTGTACATTGGCCAGCTTTTATTAAGACATTACTTGCCATGTTTATATTGCAATGTCAACTACTGCCTTGAATATTCTTTAATAAAAAGGGGTTTTTTTGATTTTCAGGTGTTCAAATGAAACTGTATTCAAAAAGGAAGATTTGTTTTGGGCATACAATTTCTGCCCCACTCCATACTCTTGGACAGCACTTCTAGGCCTTATTTTGTATTTGGTTTTCTTTGCACCTGGTAAGAAAATACTTGTTTTCGCATGTAAGTTTAAAATGTCAAATAGTGATGCTACATGTTAAATTTTTTTTGAGTCCAGCCATTTAAGTCAGATTGATCTTTTTTTTCCTAATTCGTAGGGATGGGTCCTATGCCCTGGACTGTCAATTCTGAAATTTATCCACTTTGGGCTAGAAGTACAGGAAACGCATGTTCTTCTGGAGTCAACTGGGTTTTCAATGTGCTCGTGTCACTGACATTTCTGCATACAGCTGAATATCTGACATACTATGGTGAGTAATAGTACGTGTCCATGTGTGCAGTACTGCCCTTGGCACAGAGATTTTCTCTGGATTCTGGGTCTCTCCACTGGTTTTGCTATGAAGTGTCAAAGCAGTGTTCTCAATCCACTGTGTTTCAGTAAGACTAGAGATCTGATACAACCTGCTTGGATCATAGAGTTTGGTCCAGATTTCATAACAAACATTTCTTTCTGTCCTTCACTGAGAACCTAGGCAGTTGATTAAAACAGAAGAGCTGGAAAAAAACCACTTCTGACCTAGTGAAATAATGCTGATTCCCACTTAAGGTGACAGCATCTGCGGTTTTCCAGTTTATAGTGGCATCCAAGGCCAGTATCAAATGGTCCTTGCAGAAATACAGCTGTTGATAAAGTGCTGTCTGTGGGAGCCTGGGGAGTGTTTGTCAGGTTACTGCTCAGCCACTCCAGTACAAGTCATTTAAATCACATTAAGCTGCCAGGGAGTTGATGTGACCTTCACATCCTTACTAGTGCAGAGCCTTGCAGCTCTACTTGTTATTCCTTTGAGCTATCAATCTAGCAACACTAGGTAAATGTTTGTTGGCTCTTTGGTACCTGCTCTGCCCCTCTAGGTATGGTGGATTGTGGACAGGAACAAGCTCTTTATCAGTATTAATTGTCACCACAAAGCACTTTTAAATAATAATTAGGTGTAAGGTCACAAACATTATTTTAATCCTGACTCATTCTTTTGCTAGAGCTTTTTATTTTGAGGAGTTGTCTTAATGTGTCCTTCACTCTCAAGACAAACTAAGAAAGCTCTTGCCTTTCACATCTGCTTTTTTTTATTTGGGCATGTGATTATCTAATTGCTGTTTATTTTAAGAGCAGAGTGACTTGCCCAGAAAGGATGTGTATTATTGCCTTTCACGTGAATTGGAATTGCCTTTGTCAGTTTACTTTGCTGAGGAATGGGGCAATAAAGTCTTTCTCCTACACCTGCAGCTCATTGTTGCAACCCTGCTGCTCCAGCCTTTGCTTTTACACTCTCCTTTGAAGCCACAGCCTGCTGCTTCTGTCACTCCCTCTGCTCTGTCACAGAGAAGGGATAGGAACCTCTGTAACTGACTGTGACAATTGTTTTACATTGCAGGAGCCTTCCTCCTCTACGCAGGGTTTGCTGCCTTGGGACTGGTTTTCATCTATGGCTGCCTTCCTGAGACTAAAGGGAAAAAACTGGAGGAAATTGAGTCTTTGTTTGAAAGCAGGCTATGTACATGTGGTATGTCGGATTCTGATGAAGGGAGGTATATTGAGTATATTCGGGTGAAGGGAAGTAATTACCATCTTTCTGACAATGATGCTTCTGATGTGGAATAATTTTCAGCTGCTGATGTATTTAATCATTTAAAAGCCTTCTGGGGGAAAAGCAGCTCTCTGATGACCTCACTGCCCTGCTTCTGGTCTGGTTCTCCTTTCTACTGCATATTTAAAAATGCCTTCATGTTCAAAAATGCTCCATTTGGGAGGAAATTCAATATGCTAGCGTTTTCTTGATAACTAAAAGCAATGGCTTCCAAAAGAGATTGAATTCCACAATTATGTGACTTTACCAAGTGTGTGTGACACTGCTCCATCCCCAGGTGTTTAGTAGGATGCACTGTACCAGATGAATACAGAAGGCTATCCTAGATGGTCAGGGGCTGCCCTTATGTCCAATACTGACAAAAGCTAAAATAATGGAGTGGCTGATGAGAAAACAGCTGACAGCTGTCAGATCCTCATCTCACAGGAGCCAAGGAAGAAGTTCTGCTGTGCAGTACAGTGAAGGATGAATGCATAAGCTGCTGTAACAGTAACCAATTAAAAGGTTTAACTGATTGGGAAAATACAAATACCTGCTGTATCCATCAGAGGGACATTTCCCAAATTTACCCAAAGAGAATTTCCATTATTTATTTGAGAAAACAAGTAGAGAGCCATACTCACCTGGATGGGGGTTCACTAGGGTGGTGTGTGTCTGTGCTACGCTGGGTTATCCACCCACTGCTGCTCCTGAGTATTCACTGTGGTTGGGAGTTTATGTTTGTGAGAGAAACTGGAAAAATTAATTACTGACAGCAGGAAAACAGAGCTCAGTACGTGGCCACACCTACAAATGTACCGGTATATATTGCTAGGTACAACATAGAGGCTTCAGTTAGAAAAAAATTCTATTTGTTTTCCTTTTTAGCATTTGAACATATTGGTTTATGCCTAGTTTTGAGCACAAAAATACCATTAGCTAAAAGAAAGAGAAGGAGGGGAGAGGGTTTAGTGCTGCTAAATGTACAGTGGTCATCCCTCCTGCACCTTTTGCTTGTGAATAATTATTGCCTTCAGTTTATCTCCATATGTGCAGAGTAAATGACTACCAGCACATTTTTCTTCAAAATTTCCTTAGTCGACTGGTGTCTTGCTAGATCTAAAGAGAAATATTAGCAATGGGCAGAAGCCTGCATCTCATATTAATTGCCTTACCGAAGCATTGCAAACTTGTCAAGAAAATGTCAGGCACAAAACTAACTTGGCTACCTTTAGCATGGTAATGAAAATATGAATGGTATTTTATTCGCCTGCCATGATTGCTTGCCTTGGCAAATTGAATTTTATGCAGCTACATAAAAATATTATGTTATTTTTTTTCCTTGTCCTGTCCTCACCGCTTTAAGTCTTCAAAGATATGAGTTTGAAAGCATCAACAATTCAAATTCTTATCTTTGAAACATTTGCTTCATGAAAGAATGTAGAAAAATTCCTCTGCCTGTGGGCTGACGCCCATTTATTTGGTAAAAATACATTTATTTTTCATTGTGTAAAGATTAAAGAAGTCATTAGGTTCATTAGCTTTTATAGATTTGGTTTGTGGGTTTTTCTTGGGTTGAAAAATACTTTTAATGTAGGATTGCTATCAAAACCAAGCTTGGACATTTGTTACTAAATTGTTTTTGTTGGATAACGTGGGGTTTTGTTATTGTAAAGAAGTCTGATGTTATGTTATCTAATCTTCTATGGGGGGAGTTCTTATTCTCCAAGTATTGACCTTCAGGGATTGGGTGTGTTTTGTTTTCTTTTTTCTTTTTTATTAATCAGAGAAATATTTTTGGAAAGAAAACATTTTAAAGAATCCTTCTGTAACGTGACTGGGTCTAAAAGGGAAAAACATAGTGGACAGAGGGAATTTCAAATGAATCTTTGCAAAGAGCAGCTCAACCTTGAACGTCTCCTGTGTGGTGACAGGGCTGGATTCTCATGCCTTCCATCTTACCTCCCTCTTAAGCGCACAATATTTTTATGCTTGAAAGCACCAGCTACAGAAAATGCTGAGATCTCCAGGTCTATCTATTGAAAATGCTCAGGTCCTCAGACCTCTGTACAAATGCCCCTGCTGTGGATGTCTCTGTTAGGCTGTCACCTTGCTGAAGCCTTCACTGAAGGTGCAGTACCTGAAACGAGAAAAAGAGATGCTTAGCACAGACAAGAACAAAATAATTTTAAGGAGAAATTAATTTTTTTCTGAAACCAAAAAATGTATGTTTGAAGACCCGTATGGGGAGCACTTTTGTTACCTAGAGCAGTGTGTGAATAGGTATGTAACAGCCAGCCTGTGCTTACGCAGTTGGTAGGTTTCAGTGGGTATTTACTGGCTTCTGGGGATGGGGACTTAGGGTTCTGATCACCCCAAAAGCACGAGCCCACACTCACCTTCACACCTGGGAGCGTTCCCTCGCTTGATGTGTGTTGCTGGAGCGGGAGCGAGGCGGGACCTGGTGTCAGCGCTGACCTCGCGCTTGTGCCCGCAGGGAGAGGAACCGCTGCAGGCTTTGGGCATAACTGAAGGGAATTCGCTGGGAAGGTCCCTGCCACGGGGTCAGCAGCCTCTTCTGTTTTGCAGGCAGTGCTGGGGCTTTTTAGCAGCAGAAGGCCGTCTCCCTCTGCCAGCCTTGTTTCATGGACGTTCCCCAAGGGGCGCTCAGTCGCGTAGAGCGCTGGGCTCATTTTCTCACACAGGTTCAATCTTACGGAAAACAGTTTTCTGAAGGTTTGTATCCCCTGTCCTTTCTCACAAGACATAGCGATTGAAACATGCATTTTATTCCTCTCTGCTACTGGCCATGAGGCTACAAAATATATTGGCTTCTTTACTGTCCCTCCCTGTTCCGTGCCCACAGAGAGCTGGGTTTAAGTCTTCCTTTTAGGGTTACTTCACACCAAGACAGCATTCCGTACCTTAGAAACACAGAACATAGTACCAAGCATCATGTGTATTAAAAATGAGATCAGATACTTCAAAGTAATCTTATGCTGTTAGGGTTTTATTTTTAGAATCTGTGAATATTTAGAATTTATGAAGAAAATTAGAAAAATGTTTCTATTTTGCAAATATTTTTTATATTTATGTGTATTTTAAGTTTTAAGAGATTTTTGCTAAAGGTAGACTTAGTAACATTCCAGATAGAAGAATAAGAATACAGTGTAGCTGAATAATTTCTTATTACAAGATTTTAATTTATGAAGTAGCATAAATATGTCTAAGCACAATATTCTTTTATTGAAAGCTTTCTGCAGAAGATGTGAAATTGTTTCTTCACAAGGACTGCACACTTAATTCAGGTATTCTCTGCATCAGGAGTGCTAGAATAATACTGCTGGTAGAGTTGGTCATATTGATTTTACACAACAATTTGAGATATTTTAATTCTGAATTATCTACCGACTCTACATGTTGTAAGCTAACACCAAGTATAAAAGAAACAAGTCCTGATGCATTTTAAATATTTTTAAATTTAATTCGTGTTAATTTGCATATAGTAGTTTGTTCACCACGCCGAAATTCAAAATATGTTGGGGGGATGAGATAATTTGCCACTTTTTTCTTCCTCTTGTCACTTTGTTGATCAAAATAATACTTTAACAAGAGAACCAAAACTGTTTTGAAAATAGATATAGAGTCAAAGCAGGGCCCAGGAGTTGTTTGGAGGGCTGGAGTTGCATTGCTGTGCGGGCACCTTGCATCGGTCACTCTCGTAGACGTTGTTTCCTTGGGAGGTGCAGTGACAACACTGGCAGAAATTGTGGGGCAAGAAAGGGTAAATCACAAGGGACCTTTGTCCCAACACTAAGTTACTTTTGCATGTGTTGATAATGCAGCATTTCACTCATGTAGGAGTTAGGGTTGGGAGGGGAGAAGAAGGAAATGATGCATCAAAAGCACCACAAAGTCATGTTTCAGTAGAGATGGGTGTTGTAGCCAACAGGAGCAGTCTCTGACTTGTCTCCCTTGTGGGGTGAGGATGTGGGACAAGGGACTGTGCTTGGTCCTGTGGATAGGAATGGTGGGGCTGTCAGGGGAAGAAGCACGTTAGTGCTCCTCTCCCATGCCTGTGTGGAGGTGAGGACATGGCAGTGGAGCTGGCAAAGCTAGTACTTTTTCCCTTGGTGAAGTCTCTTTTGCCGTTCGTAGTCACTTGGGCTGAGCTCTGGGGAGAAGCTTTGACCTTCAGGCGCTGCTACAGGCCCTGAGCTAGGGTCTTGCCTTAGGCTATGGGAGTACTGAGTGCAGTCCCACAGGCATTCAGTGGGCAAGGAAAAGACAGACCCTGTACTTCTCAGCTTTTTACCCAGCTTTCTACTTCTCAATGTCAATGCTCTTCTTAAAATTTTACTTGCATGAGGGGCTTTGTTGGCTGAACATCACTACTGCAAAAGAGGCAGAATCTTTACAGCAGAGAGTGATCTCGGGGTAGAAATCAAGGCAGAAGAGACAGTTCTGCAAAGCACTTCAAAGAGTAAGATATGTGTGCACTTCTTTTCTGAGAGAGTCAAGCTAACCAAACCTATTCCTCTGCATTGAGAAGAAAATCAAGCTTTGTGTACCAGGCCAGAAGCAGATAATGCCACAATATGTGCTTTATGGCAAAATGTGTTTTTATTGCGGGTAACATTTACAGCTTACATGTAGCTGCTGCCTATAAAGTGACTCAATTGTTCTCTGGATTTTAACAAGTCATATTTTTGTGCAAAAATCTTAGTGGTTTTCTATCAATCTTCATCACCTTGTGTACAGTACAGTTAAGCATAATCCACAAGTGGTCTAGATTGTGGCAGTGTTAAAAATGTCAGCACAGTAAAATTCTAGGTGAACATTGTTAAAGAAATATTGTTGTTTGTGATACTGGGGGTTAAAATTCCTCAAAGGCAACTATATATAGATTTTAAAAGTCTGATAAAATGGCAGTTCTTATCTATTTTGTGTATGTTTTCATATAGAGAAGGAGTTTTTTATGTGCCAATAACCATCACTGTAGTGTTTTGTAAATGAGTGTTAATGGTGTTGCAGAGTTCTGTATGTGAGAATATACTTTAGCCACAATGACCTGTTAGTGTGAACCAGCGGCATGTTTTTAATCTTACTCACACCTCTCATCAGAGGTGCTCACTCGTTGGCTTCAGTAGAGCTCACTCATGCCAGGGGAAATTTGACAGGAGTCAGGCCTCAAGAGTACAGATTTCATCTAAATCCCTGCTTTTTCACATTGTCCCTAGACAGTATGTTACATGTGAATGATCTGGCACATGTAATTTTAAAGCTTCACCTCCAGTTCAGTTACACTCCTTGATTTTGTTGAGAAACATTTTGTCAAAACTTGCTTTGGCCTTTCATCACATTTATATAAATAAGGAGCATACTGATGAATTATGAATATTGTCCACCTATTTCTAAAGGAACCATCTGTTTCTGAAGTGTTAAAATAAAGGCAAACTTCTCTTACTGCCTTAAACATTACACAGACTTTGGAGAGGACTGAATGTATGACCATCATCGTGACTTCTGCAGCAGAAACTTCATGGATCCTCAGCAGGTGTGAAACGAGATGGTTTCCTGGTGCTGGGATGCTGCGTTCACTGTGGGCCCTGCCTAGTGCATGCCTGCCTTCTGTTTGATTTCAAGTTTTCCAACAGTCCCCAATTGATAGGATTATTCACATGCTTGATATTCTCCATGTGCTCAGTGTCCTGCTGGTCCGGGACATCGCTGGGAAGTGGCATGAGTCATGTCTCTGCTTTCCATTGTGAATCTCACTCCTCTACAAAATGGTTAACCGGATCTTTGTGTGACAAATGCCATGTAGAATATTTGAGACATTATTGGGGACCAAATTGATAGTAATAATTCCATGCTGAATAGTAATGTGCAAATGGTGCCATCAGGCACACTGTAATCCCTGGGCACGGGCTATGGTATTCAGTACAAAACAGGTTTTGGCAAAACAATTTGCTGGGTTGTCCAAGTCATTTCTTAACCATGTCAAACGTGCCATTTTCATTTCCAACCAGTCAAGCCTATAATGTATGAAAGTGTTGTACATTTTCTGAAACTTAAGTGATGTAAAATTATTTAATTGACTTCTGATTGCTTTAATGAAGTTTGGTCTTTACATGAAAATAAATATCTTCAAAGAATTGTCAGTGCCAGAAGTGTAAATGAACAAAATAAAAAGTGAGATACTTAATTACAGAATTTTTCTCAAGGTTTCATTTGTTTGGGTATTCGGGTCCCCTTTTAGGGTGGCAGCTTCCCATTGCTCAGCAAAATGAGCTCAGATAGGCTATGGGCTTGCCTGAAAGAAGGGAAGGGTAAGAATGAATATGGCCTTAATAGGATGTGTTTCAAATCAGAGAATGGTTCTGTGACACCAGGTAAGTGTTCCTTCCTTTCTGGAGGATTTTTTTGAAGAGCTGAATGCAGCTATGCAGAGCTGCCAGCTGTCCCGACGTCCTGCTGTGGGTTTGCAACGTCCTCTGTGCAAACAGACCCGTTTCCTTACAGCAATTTACACCGTCAGGCTTGATTATGGACTGGGAAAAGAGCAGGAGTTGCTGTTTTCTATTGGGGAAATGTCCTAACTCTGTGTTTTATTAAGAAAATTGCTGGAATCAGTTTGATGGCTAACAAACAGCAGCATGACCGTGACCATGCTGTGCTGGGGCTGCCCTGGCTGCACTCCCCAGAGCGACAGAGGAATTGCACCCATGAGAACAAGTGGAAAATGGTTCTGTTACCTCCACCTACCACAGGCACCACAATCAAATCCTGGCGAGATCCAGAGCTGGCTCTGACAGAGCTGTAGCCTTTTGGTCCAGGATGCAGAGAAATCACAGCCAGTGGGGAGATGCTGGCAGTGGGAGACTGCTCAGAAATCCTGTATCTGTGGCAGTGCTTATCCCCAGGAGGGGAGTGAGGCAGCTCATCGTTGTGCACTGACAGCTTCTGTTTCTAGGGTTCTGGCTGATAGTGCTTATAAAAGTGATGAGTGACTGCAGTTCATATTACTTGTCACCAAAACTACATGGCAGCTTTGTGGGATAATGAAAATCTGGTGGGTCTGCTGTTAAACACTCCATTTTTTTGCCTTCTACCATTTCTCTCTGCTGCAGCTACTATCACAAAGCAACTACTGATGGATTCATTTTTGCCAAATTCGTTCTCCTGTAGAACTGAACTGCAGGCAGTAACAGCAGTTGCTCCAAATCTTTGTGAGCATTTTCAGGAGCAGCCACCCCCGGTATCAGGGCTGGGTGATGCTCCATCCGAACTGAAGTCACCCATACAGTGCTGTGTGGCCTTTGCTTTGTGCAAGGCACGAAGTGCTTCTTTCAAGGCTCCTACAGTTTGTGGGAAGTAAGTGGGGAACTTCAAAGTAAGCTTAAAAAAAAAGTCCTTTTTCTCTAATCTCAGTGGTCACCTGCTGAGTTGCTCTGGGCTGGTTGAAGAGACCTGCTGCTGATTGTCCCCTGAGCTGGTGTCCCTCCAGTCACCTCTCACCCACGCAGAGCTCCCTGCACAAATGTACTCAGGTGCTTCAGCTGCTGCAGTTTCACTTTCACTTGACCCAAAATGAATGGCATCTCAACTCTTCTCCTGATGGACAGACTAATACATTCAGCCCATCAAGCAACCAGCTGAACTCTGTGGGAATCAGTCACACACTTGCCATAAGCAGTTCCACACTCTCATCCTCGGGCTGTTTGTTAGCTGGTCTCCAGGGCAGGCTTTCACCCACTTGTTTAACATGTGTGACCTACCAAGTACCTGCATGTGTGTGTGTGTGATAGAGAAGCTCTGCATAGACCTGAAGTTTGGAAAACTTTTGCCTTTTAAGAGTTAACCGGAGAACTACCAGGAGTATTTTCTGCATCTTGATT
Organism: Edolisoma coerulescens; assembly: GCA_013397115.1. NCBI lineage: Eukaryota > Metazoa > Chordata > Aves > Passeriformes > Campephagidae > Edolisoma > Edolisoma coerulescens. Next base: position 240,941 of record VWZW01004611.1, on the reverse strand, counting down.
TTGACAGAAAAATCTGGAGGGCTGTGTGAGGTTAATTTGGTTGGATACTTTTATAGGAGATTTTGGAGTCTGGGTTTCAGGAGGATACAAGGATCCATCTGTTTTTCTGACGTATGAAACCTTTGCCTTAGCTAGCACACTCTGATTTTGAGTACTGTGATATCCCATGAAAGCTCAGATAGAATCCTTAATGCCAAACAGAAAAACAGGGAGTCATATATAGAGCAGTAAGATCCGGATTGTATGAAGGAAGAAAGAGGAGCACACATCCAAAATGACCTACCCACTGTCTTGTAACACATTAACACCAGCACCACACAGAGGGGACTTAGGTGTCTTTTATTGCAGGTGGAAAAGGGGGCAGGGAAATGAAAGGCTTCCAAACCAGCCCTGTTCTGTGGATCATTCTTCAGAAGATCAGAATAAGCAGATCCTTACAAAGACGCAGGAGTTACGCGCAGTGTAGGGAACGGAGAAGCTGCAGTGCACTGGTGCCAAGGGAGCACATCCCTTGAGGGGACTCAGGTGTGAGAAGGGAGAATAAAGGCCCCCCACTTTCACAAAAGCAGTGAATCACGTGTCCATTCCCCTTGGAAAGAGAGTTACTTAAATATCATTAAAGGTGGAGACAGGGGGCTGGAGAGGTGGGGAAGGCCCATACCTGAAGGAACAGTCAGGGCTTGGGGGCCCATCAGGGAGGTGGCTGGAGATACATGAGCAATTTGAGGGCAGAGGGGGCTGGATTAGTTAAATTTCATAATCAAGGTGATACGTGGAACTGAGACTGGATCAGGTTGCCAAGGCAACGTGAGCAAAAAGAACACAAAGCAAATCCTGAGCAGAGGCTGGAGGAAGGAAGCAGGGCATAAGGTATGGAGGATGGTTAGTGAAGTGTGAGTGGGGATGTGGTGTCTCTGCCACACCACTGCGTGATGACAGGAGACAGTGTCAAGCTGTCCTGGGTAGAGGGAGGCAAAGTCAGAAAATGGCACTAGGCTAAGGATGCAGCGATTAAAGGTCTAAATCTCTCTCTAAAAAATAGGGTTTTTTTCCAGGACTAAGATTCATTTGCTTAGTCTTTAATTTTTTTTTTTTTACACTCCTGTAAAAAAGGAACAGGGTGAGCCAAGCCCTGCTCTGCTGGCACTTCATGCCCTTCTCCTTAACATGTGGCATTTTCAGCCTTCTCAGCCCCACAGCTTTTCCTTCTTCTCAAAACCACTTCCACAGCTGAGGCTGCTGAGACCCCATGTCCCCATCCAGCTGTCACCAAATCCCATGTACAGATTTTCTGCCCGAAGCCTTCCCTCAGGGTCACTCAGCATGGCTGTAGTTATGAAGAGGAGGCTGTTGGCAGTCACGTAAGGAACCATCCTGCAAGTGCCAGGTGACTTCTCCATCCCTAAAATGGCAGTTGTGGCCTGCAGCAGGTGGCCGGGTCCCCACTGGGAAGTGGTGCCTTGGAATAAGCATTGCCATGGAATTGGTACTTGTTTTAATATATTCATGGTGAGATGGCATCAAAACTGACTGCTCCCAGTGAGCTCCTTCATTGTCCAGGATGTCTGATACGACAGTGTGCCCTGTTACTGGATTGTCACAAGATGCGACTGCAGTCAGAGTCAGTCTGATGTGGCTTCACCTGTGCTCTCCCTGGTGTTTGAGGGTCCCATAACCTGCAGGTTGGCTGAGGGGGCTCAGTGAGAGGCAGCTGCCCCATGCAGCTTTGGAACTAAGATGGGGCTGGTGTGCCCACTGCTCTCCTCTCATGGGCTGCTAAAAACTATGGGGAAAAAAATCAAGAGCAAGCAAAGTTTTTGTAGGCTGGGTGAAAGCTGGCTGCTACCCCCAGCCTTGTACCAGACAAGATAGCTTTTGTATTCTCTCCGTATGTCAAGTTTCCTTGTAGTTGGTGAGATTCACAGGGAGATGCTGAGGGCATTGGGACCCCCATGGTCCCTGGTGGGAGAGTGATGAGCGCCCATAGTTAGTGCAGCCCGAGGATTCAGGGCTGCTGGAGGAGGTTCTGTGGCTGTGCACTCAGGGACAAGCTGGTGCTGGGGTGAAACACTGCTGCTCTTCATTACTGCATGGAAATGTGGGTGAGGAGAGGCAAGAGAGGCAGGAGTTGTGCCCCAAGGAGGTGGAGCAGGGCAGGGCAGCAGCAGCACCCAGCCTCCCTCCACATACACCTAGAGCTCCCCCTCCTCCAGCCCCAGGCTCCTGCCTTGCTCCCAGCACAGGGAGGAGATGGCTCAGGCAGTGGCTGCCTCTGTCTGCAGCAGCTGCTGTGAGCAGGCACAGCTTCCCTCGAGTCCCCTGCCTGGCAGGGCTTATTCCCCCAGCCCCAGTCCGGGTGTCTGGTGATAGCAGCTGGCCGTGGCCCAAAGTACCCTGCTCCAGCTGGCCCTGCTATGAGTGGGGCTTGTACTGGGCAAGCTTGGAGATCCCTGCCAGCTTCAGCTGGTCTGGGGTTCTCAAAAAATTCTTTTTTTTTGCAGGGAGTGCAGCTTCTCTGGAGACCAAAGCTCCTTACAGACCTCCTGTTTCCCAATAATGACTCCAGCCCAGGAAATGAAAGAAATCTTCTGCAATAAGATGTATTCCTCTGTCCTGTGATTGACCACAGCTCTGGGTCCTTGAGCCAGGCCAGCCCCCATGTGCTGAGTGTGACACACTGGCAGTAAATTGTCAAGTGACGGTCGGCAATGGAAGAGATGGGGCAGCTTGCTTGGATGCAATAAGCTGATTTTATTGATACGAAGCTGAGTATTTATACCTTCTCAGCAGTAACTAAAAATAGATCCTTATATAAGCAGTAGTCACTATAACTACCATATCTATGTTCCTTAATAATATTGCAAAACTAAAAGCTAGCACTAACCTGCACAGGTACATACCAAACGTGCCCTTCCCTCATGCTGGCTGTTTGGGGGTAGGCCGCACTGCCTGCCATGGTTTATGGCCTAGCAATGTTGCCCCATCCACTTCTGACATGAGTTTAGCAGCGCTCTCACTTCTGCTTTCTAGCTGTATCTCCACAGTAAATCACAGCGCTCTCTCTGCAAACTTGCACAAATGGTTGATTTGGACATGTTTTCTCTCAGCTCTATTAAATAGTTCAACAGGCCTCTTTCAGCCTCCTGCCTTATCTTGACTCAGTCGCTCTCCACCCCTCTGTCTTTGGGCCCAGGATTCCCCTCACCTCACACAAGAGCTGGTGTATCAGCACCCTCTGCATCTGCGTGCTGTGTGAGAGCTCACCGCGGGCTGGTCCCGCTGGCTTGCACATCCAGAGGGCTGTGGCACCCAGAGCAAGCACCATCAGGGTGTGGAGTCACTGCAGTGTGGCTGGAGAGGAGGCAAACACTCAGTGCTCAGCTCAGAGTCAGGAGACCTGGCTGGAGTTCCACATCACCAGCCCTGGAGAAGCAAGCTCTGATTTAGGTGACTGGGATTGTCACCTCTAACCTGTCAGAGGCTGTCAGGGAGAAGAGGCTGAAGAAGTATTGCAGAAAGGTCGTTGACTTCCATGGGACAGATTAGGCACTGGATGCAGAGAGTTAAATACTTTTTCCAGGAAAACTCATCCTTCCTCAATCTGCTATCTGCTAAAACCCTTAAAAAGCCAATTCACAGTTTCTAGCAGAAAAATAATTACTTGTATGAAGACTTAAGCCTCTCATTTCCTATAATGATAATCCTTCATGAAAATAAAATAATAATTTCTATGAAGTTTGTGGAGGCTCTTGGCAGAACATCCAAGAACAAACGGTGCATTAATGAACAAACTTCTTTTGGTGCTTGCCCAGAAAACCTTACTTTGCAGGTTATTCTAATTAGAGCTGATTTTAGAGGGAAAAAAATTTACAAGCTGCATATTAAAATTGATTCTGACTGAAGCTTACAGTAGTATTTTCAGTGAGAGTCTTTCCATCTGTATTGAGAAGCATTTAACAGCCACCGATAAACAAATGCTCCTGTTTTTTGGTTAATTACAAGTACCCTTCTGTCCTTTTCCCCAACAAAACTCTACTTATAATTGATGCTTACCAAACACAGTTAAAAACAAGTATATTTCCATGGCCTCCCTGGAGGCTCAGCATGCTGCCAGGAAGAATGACATGCATGAAAAAGGAGTGCCTCTGCCTAAGCTGTAGCCTCAGAGAAAGCTGGTGGTGCCTGAATGCATATAGCCAGATGACAATCATAGCTGTAGGCTACAAATATTGATGGATTAATAGCATCAGCTGCTGAATTATCGGCTGAAGAAAGCACAATTCGAGTCTACTACTTCCTATTAAACCAAACTCAGCTCTTCCCAGAAGTCACAAAAAAATCACGGGAAAGAAAGCACCTGAGCAGAGGGGCAGACTGGTGCTGAGCTAAGGAGAAAGCATGAGTCTCTTTAAATGCAATAATAGTAACGTAAATACTTTAAAATACTTCTCTAGTGGCTAAGAGCACACTGCCTTATTTGTCATCATTGCCAGCACACAAACCACTACAAAGATAGTTTTCTTTCTTCTGATTGCTTTGCAATTACAGGTAAAAATGGGAAGGTAATTTGATTTTATATACTCTCATCCAAAGGCTTTGAAACATGATTGTCTGCGGTGATTGACATATACGAAGTGGTGAATTATTGCATTAGAGACATGTGTGCAGCTCTTATGTACAGCCAAAGGGTGAGTTTCTGGCACTGAGCAGTGGAATTTCAGTCCTTACTGGGAAATGGTGCAATCCAGGCTGGAACCTGGCTGGAACTGGACAGATTATGAGATCTTCTGTATCAGTGGCTGAAGTGAAAATAAGCAATACCCGCTGAGAGGCTTTAAAAGATGATAAATATCAGTGATGACTTAATAAAGAGTGTTTGAAACCTCATATACATCCATATGGTGCAACTGTCCCTCTCTTCCCAGTTCCAGCCTGCATTCTTGGTCCCATAGGTTCATGGGCACAGACTGGGAATGTGTCTACTCAGAGGCCAGCTCTGCAGATCTGGAGTATCTGCCTGAACTTGGGTAGCTCACTTCAGTGTAAAACTAACCACAGTTTAAAAGTCCCCGCAACAATGCCACCATCAGAGAAATCAGGAGCAGAACTTCCACTGCAAGTTAATGGCAGTTCATCTCTATTTGGTCACCAGCACCTCTCTAACCCAGACACCAAAGAACTCTCTGGCCACGAGGCAGTTTTACATCTGCTGGGGTAATAAAACCCTTGCAGTCTAAAGCATACAGTGCTGGAGCGTTTAGCCATGATGTGCCACTCTCTGGCCTCTGCCACAGTGTATTGCAGGGGGCGGGCAGGCCAAGGGCCTTGGAGACACATCAGCCGTGAGGGAGGCTGGGAAGCTGGGCATGCACCACTGGAAGGACTGGCAGGTACGTACCAGGTGTGAGGGCCTGTTGGGAAAGCAGAGATGTCCTCGTTCAAGCCAGTATGGGCCGCTGCTGGTGTGGCACAACCTGAATTGACTTTGTCACACTGAGTGAACAACTGTGCTTTAGAAACCACTGGTAATAGCTGAGCTTTCAGAAAATCATAGCTGTTATTCAAATAAATTATATCTCCTGTGAAGAAGATGAATATTGCACTAAAAAAATTACTAGGGAGTTTGCTTTGACAATAAATGGAGGCAACCTAAAAAAGAAAATCTGTTTATGTCAGGCCTTAGGAAGTGGGCAGTGAATTGGCTAAGTGATAGTTACACGGTTCAGAAGTCTGGCTGTGCAAACCACTTCCCATGTATGCAATTTATACATATAAAAGACAACGCTATTTTCTTCCAAGTACAGAAAAGTCCACTGAAATTTCTGAGGTGCTATTTTTAAAAATAGCACAGGCATAAGCCTCCAAACTGTTGAGCAATGTAGACCTTCTTTTGAAAATGGCTCTTCGCTTCAAAAATAAAACCCAGCAGCAAACACAGCCAGTAGTTTGATGATGAGAACAGAGACAAAGAATGGTGATGAGTCTCACCCAGGCTGGGCCACACGCACCTTCTACAAAACATAGAAAAAAACCCCGACCTGGTGGGAATAAGGGAAGTGAATCTTTTAACAGCAGACTCCAAGGGGAAAGTACAACAATGTTATAGAGACAAATCTCCTGTTCTGTTTAAGGAAGTCTCCAGCATAGCTTTTGTCGAGTTTGTGAAGAAGAGGAACCCTGCATGCAGCCAGCTGGCTAATGCCAGCACAGACAGACACACTGGTTTTTTTATATATATATATATATACACACACACATAGTTAAGACAGAGAGATATCTATCTAGAAGTGAAGGTGTATGGATCTGTAAGTAGATGTTAGTAACAGTGAGTCTCCCTGCCACCTTTACCAGGAGCTTTTTACAAGGCAAGAATAACCTAGAAACAATCTTATCAGAAACTTTTATTTGTTGTGATTTGTAGCTCCATACAAATACTGAAATGAAGAGCAAAGTAATTCAGATTTTCAATTTGCAGACAGAATACAGAAACACATGAAAGATTTGTTAGTATTAACAGCCAGAAAATGAATGAATGGATCTGCTGTGGAAGGAAAATAGAGCATTTAAAAAAAAAAAATGCATTCTTTTTAAATGACATTCTATTCTATGTGTGCAGATGTACATTTTCTGTTGTTTCCTATTTTTGTGTTTAGAATGAACACACAGCAAAGGCAAGTTTGTCTGTTAAAATGGGTAAGAATCAGACAATGGCTCTAAACTCAGAGCCACACTAAATATGTTTTCAAGTAGAACAACGTCTTTCCACTGTCTTAAAAGAAACGTAGTCAATCAATTCCAAACTACAGAATCCTATGGCTATATGGAGAGGAAGCCAATCTAATTCCTAATGTTTGTATTTACTAGGCTATTGTAAAATCCTTTGTTAACAGTTGGATATCTATAGAAACCCATACTTTGAGATAGCAGTAGGCAGACAGAAATCCATAGTTATTAATAGTTAAAGCAAACGAACAGTAAAAATATCTTTTGTCTAACTAGGCTAGAAAAATCAAAATATGCCAACTGAATGAAACACACTGAGAACAGGACAAAACTTTCGTGTTCCTAATATGCCATAATAGTTGATCACTGCTTATCTCTCTCCTTCATTTTATCAATGTAGTTCAGCACCTCTAGAGTCCTCCTGCCAGCCAAACTCAGGTACTCGGCCTCAGAAGAGAAGGCGTCTGTCCCGGCCGCGCTGCCGGTGCCCGCGGGCGGCGGCACCTCCTGCGCTGGCCGTGCGTGCTCTCCTGCGGTGCCGGTGGTGCCGGGAGGAGGGACCCCGCCTGGGCCGCGGGCAGCGGGGAGGGACCCCCCGCAGCTGCACAGCCTCAGGGTGCCGCACTGGGTGGCCACATCCACCTTCTCTACTTCTGTCACAGAGCGCTCGGTCTGCGACCAAACATCGCACCTGGTGCTGCGAGTGACATGCTCCCTCTTTAGGGCGCGGTGTGATGAGCCCTGAGACAGGGCTGTGTGGGTTTTATTTTCCTCCTCTGTGGCACAAAAATTAGAGTCTTTCTCCTGAAGACTGTTTGCTTCTTCTCTAGCCAAAGTACTGCTGGGCTGCATAGCCACAGTTTGGGTGTGAGAGCTCTTGGGGGCCTCTCTGCGAGCTGAGGGTGAGAATAGGTGGGCATCATGTGTCTTCAAGGACTGTTCATTCAGATATTCCTTCTTTTTGGCTCTATCTTCTTCTTCAGACTGTTTGAACAGAATTGTGCAATTGTAACTGTTCAAATAGTTCAGTAACTAAGGACTAAAGTAATCACTTACTAGTAACTAAGTGAAATAAACAGAAAGGCCAGAGGTGTCTGCTTTTGGTTGTGGGTTTTTTTCATTCCTTCTCCAAGGATGTACTTCTGGATTTTGGTGAAGAGAAGGTGGCTGAGGCAGACCTGCACTCTCACATGCAATTTATACTCTTACACCATGGTATTTTTGTGTTCAAGAACGACTGAAAACAGAGTGTGTCAAACCCTTCTGCTCTACAGGCATGTAATGTAAGGCAGCTATACATACAGGAAGAGCACAGAAGTTTCCTTAGCATCTTCCCACAGTCATGCTACTGTAATTCCACAAGGCCAGTCATTCTCAAGAGAACAGACCACATGTCTGTCAAACTACTTAGGAAAATTTACAGCTAATAATTTCTTGTCCTCATCACACATGAAATTATGTCATACAAAACAAAACAAGATTCCAGCTACATCCTCCCTTAGGCGCACTCAGGCATAGAGATATGATTCAAATGAAGCCCTGCCAACCCACAAGGATTTACTCACTGTATCAGGACTAGAGCTCAAATAGCTCTCAGTCTGCCTTGGAGAGTGAGACTGGCTGCTGAGTGGTGACTCCACATCTTGAGAAATTAGAGGAAAAAGAAAGAAAGGTTACTCACCAAAAACTCCCCAGAGATCCAGCTCTCAAGTACAGCACGTAGAATTAAACATTACTATTTCTGATGCAGTTTTAAGATAGTGTTTAAAAAACAAAATGTTACCAAGGTCAACCTAGTTCTTAGCAATACCCAGTTCTTCTCTTCTCAGGTCAGCACATCTTAACAGAGGTTTTGAGATGGGTCCCCCAAAGCCTCAGCTGTGCTGGTAATCAGCAGCAGAACTGTGCTACCCAAAAGGAGGGACTTTCCAGAGCACAGGCTGTGAGAGAACACAGCAGACTCCACGTGCACACTGGCTGCCACACAAGTTACAGGTTTGTCTCTCGGAGGCCCCTGAGAGATCTTCTGCTCTGAAATGCAGCTAGAACAGTTGACCCTACAGCTACTGAGGGAGCAGGAAGGATGTAGGATTGCCTAGCTTACTCCCCTCCCTCTGTCCACACGTGGAGTTATAACATATAGTCTAGTGGAAGAGAATATCTCTTCAAGGAAAAGCAAACACAGGTAATTCTTAGTTATCTGATAATGCTAGTTGTCTTTTTACAGTGCTGTGTGAATCAGAAATACAAGCCCTCATCAAAGGTAACATCCTAAAAAGATCATTCTCCCTGGCGTTAAAAGTAAATGTTTCAGTTTCACATACAGAGAAAAAATTTTTAAGTGATAATGTATAAATGCTACTAACCCATCTCCATCTCATGAAGATATGAAGTCACTCCAAACTTACACCCGTTCTCTTGCGCTGTTGTGAACTGTTAAAAATAATAAGGTATTAATAGTGAGGGTTCAGCTGGATCAGCACCTCAGGTTAAGAGAGGAACATTCACTTTCTGTTTTACATAAAAGAGTCACTGCACTGTACCACAAATTATTTTAAGAGGTATTTTTACCCCTGAGCAGTACCACACGTGGCTTCTACAGGCAAGACATCTGAAACACTTTTTATATGTATACTGGCACAAAGCTCCTTGACAATACTGACGCATCCGGCATATAATGTCTGGGCATTGCCTGCAGAACCTGATCCTAAGTGTTGATGGGTAACTTACACAATGTCTTTCAGGCATCAGCTAAGGTCTGAATCAAACCATGTGAACTGTGGACCTAAAAGGGCTGTCTATCTGAACCATGTCAGTACAAGCAGTTCTTTCTGAATTCCTTATATAAACCATGATGGAAAAGAAGCTTCCATGGTAGTTACTTCAGTGAAGCTATATTCAGTTTCTAACTGTTGTGGACAACCCTTCTCCACCTCAAATGAATCGTGCAGACAGTGGTTTTGACAAAAAATACATCTTTTTAAAAAGTTACCTCTTCAAATGCAAAGAGATGGTTCTGACTCCAGGCTGTTTCTTTCACAGACGTGTCATCACTGAAGAATGCAAACACAAAGGTCTCTGGTGAGTGATTTTCCCCCTGTATTTTTATTTTCTTTCTGAGTTAAAGTCCTTACTGGTGACTTTTCAATTTTTATTTTGTCTGCAGTAACCACTAAATGCTTCCCACTACTAAGATCACTGGACTTATCTCTGAACCTGAGATTTAACACCAAGAATATGTTTTTCATAAACTTCATTTCTGTTGAAATGCAAAATGGAATGGAAGCAATCACAGATGATAGTGCTGTTTTGTAAAATGGAAGGTGCTATGTATCAGTCTTTGAAAAAACATTCTTTAGTAAAACACTGGGCACTCACATAGCCCAGGGAAGACACTTACTTGCTCCATAGCCAGTGGAATAAGAGGGAGTCTTTTAGAGGACAAGCCAGATCAACAGCTTAACCTCAGGAACACCAAAGTGTCCCATGAAGCAGTATTTCTGTGTACTTATTATGGGCAGATACACAGAGGCATAATGGGCTTACCTGTGCATAAGTTTATTCACATTACACACTACTATTTTCACTGAGAAAACTTCAGTCCTTGCTAATACTGTTTAGAATTTTGCCTTCTTGTCCCCTTAGCAGGATTTCTCCAATTCAGCAAGGTCACTGCAGTTATCACTGGTTAATAGATTGGTAATTCCATGACACTCACCTTTTTTTTCTTGAATAATTCTGCACATTCTCCTTTAAGCTATTATGCTGATCATGGTGATAAGCAAATGTGTCTAAAATAAAAAAAGTAAACCTTGATTTTAAAATGCAATACAATAAATGCAATTTGAATATAAAGGTTTCTGTCAAGTTTTTAAAATAATTTAAATAATTGGATTTAAAATTAAGTGACTGCATTTTGAAGATTCATGATGTTTTCAGTTGGGGCAGATACATCTCTGGTTAGACAAACATACGTGTTTAAAAGGAGAATAAAACTCAGAATATATGTCCTTAAAATATTGACACGCACCAATTTGTTCAAGGTTTGCTTTTTTTCCTTTCTTTTCACAGGGTATGAAGTAGCACCGTCCCTCATGACAGTTCTGCAGGTGGGTTTTATGAAGTCCACTGGTTTCCTTGTAGCTTGCACTTGAGGCATGGTTACTTTTAAGGAACACCTGTTCTGGAGCTGTGAAAATGCCTTCAAGGTGTCTGTCTACAGAATTTTCTTTTGCATTGATTGCAGGATAAACCTTTCTAGTGTCATAATTTCTGTTGGTCATTTGATTTCTAACATCAGGAACCGTGAAAAAAATGTCAGTATTGCTTTGCTTAGAAAAAAGATTAAAATGCTTTGTGGAAGGATTATTATGGGTTGGTTGACTCTCATCTTCAAATAGTGCCAGAAAAGAACAACCACTTCCATCCTGGGGACTTTTCAGTTCTGCAGTTTCTTTCACAACATCAAATTTTGGTTCTTTTATTCCTTCACAGTTTTCTGATCCATTACTGGCCATTATCACTGGATTTTTCCGGGCAGAATTCATATGGTCTAGCCTGGGGTAGGCAGTGAGGTGTAACAGGGGTAGAAAAGAAAAAAACATATTGCTTAGTACACAAATAAGCAAAATACTGACTGTTAACACAACACTTTATGATAACTTGATGATAAAAATCTCAGAAACTTCACTGCTCAGTACATTTGATTTTGTCCTAAATGTACACTATTTCAACTGAAAAAGTATGTATTTTATTATGTTTTATATCTACTTTATAGTAAGATTGATTTAAAAGGGATTCTCTTTCTTAATGTCTCCAAATATACAAAGCCATGGAACACATCCTCCTGGATAGGGAACTGTGATTTACAAAATCAGCCACAGTATGTCACTGCTGCTCCACCAGCTGACCAAAGGCAGCCACTTCGAGAAGAAAAAGAAAAAGAAAAAGAAAAAGAAAAAGAAAAGGGGTGAAAATAAAGAGGAATACACTTTCTTCCATTCATAAAAGTAGTTTGGTCAAGACTATATTTCTCTTCAATACTGAAAGCCCATAACAAATGACTTGCATTTGTACTTGAAATCAGTAATCCTGATTCAGCACAGAATTTTTATGTTCCAGTGTCAGGAGGCCAGTCAGATATTTTGTTATGCCCCTACTTCCCTACCCCACTTCTGAGAGTAGTGGTTTTGAAGATTTTATCATGTGAGCATCATGGGTATGAAAGCTATCATGCTTTCACTTACTTGGATCTTAATCTAACATTTTCACTGGTTTTTTTTCCAGCCTAGATCTGCTGATTGACCTTTCAGAAACTCTGAGCAAAAAGTTGAGATTCTTCTGAAGGACAGAGATCTGGTAAAGAAGGTCATTCAAAAAAAGCCCTTTCTTTAAAACACTCTGAGCAAGGCTATCAATAGAACTTGAAAACTGAAATGTAGTACAGAAAACTCTTACTGGAGAAAACGTCTGTGGTGTTTTGATCAGCAAATACTTGGAACCAGATAAAGGTTCTATGGAACTTAAATGAGAAACTAGTTTCATCTACTTACAGAAACCTCTCCAGAACAGTTTTAGAAGGCTAAACACAACAGAGTTTGTTCCTGAAGATACTTGGATAGATTTACATGAGGAAGGTAAAACCATTTTGTGAAGCAATTCAGTGTCTTTCTCAACTCCAGCTGAATATTTTGTAATGCAAAGTAAAAATTAATAGATGAGGGAATATGACATGTAAAATTTTAGATTAATATTTAATGACCTTGAGGTGCCACAGCTCTCAGAATTATGCACATTGATTACATCATCAGTATGTTACATTAAACAATTTTATAAATTTACACTCTACTTTTTACATACAGTGAAAGAAACTCCACAAAAGAACTGTGATCTCTTGAGGTATAAGAATTTATAGCTATAGTGGATGAAAACAAAACAAGCACAGTACAAAGGAATGGATTGTAAGAGCAGTTGGCAAGGAGATGTTGTTAGTGAGCCATGGATGGGTAGAAGACGAGAGGACGTGCCATAAGCAGATGAGTGCAGGCCTGATGGCTGGTGGAGAAATGAAAGATGTAGGCAAGATAAGCTTATGTTGGGCTTCAACGTAAAGGTAGTAATTGGGAATTCACCCAGATATACAGCAAGGTGAATGCTATGCTCATTTTAGGTTTTGCTGGAGAAAGCCAGGAGAAGCTACAAGAAGAGTGAAAGTTAAGGTGGCTGATGTGTTTCAGTATTTGGTGAGTTTATAGGTCACTTGACTCAAGCAGGCGCTTGAACAGGCTGTAGGCACTTCAGGAACAGCAAAATACTATATGGCCTTTTTATGTCTCTATCCAGCCTAAGCTAGAGATGGACAGGAATTTTGAACCAGATGGCAGACTTATGGAATAGAAGGAGTAAAGTAAGATTAGCTATGTAAGACCTCTAAATTCAAGGGAGAGCCTCTGGAAAGAAAATGAAATAAAATGTTTAGTACAAATGAGTCTGGCCCTAAACCATCTGTGATTTGAAAGATTTTTAATCAGCACATACAAAAAATAAATATATTCTTGATTTCTATCCATTCTTTTAAAAACAAAGTGTATGTTCTCATAGAAGTATTATTGAATCAATTATTGGGGAAAAAGAAAGCTATAGTAGGATTACCTTTGAAAGAGAAGGAAACAAAATGCTTTGTTCCTGGAATCCCAAGTATAAATAATGTAGGTGCAGATGCTCAATTGCTACTGCATCAAGATCATCAGAAAAGCACTTGCAACAGTGCCCAGAACTAATAACACCTGGGGCAGCTTCCTCTTCCTCATGGCCTCTTAGTAAATCTGTGCTATCATTCAAGGTGAATTCAGAAACCCTGTCATGTTTGTGACATTGCAAAAAAATAGATCATTGTTCCAAGTGCCTACCTAAAATTCAGATTTTACTGCCTTTCAGCAAATTTAAATAGCTTTGTATGTTTAGTATTTCCATTTGATTTCAATTTCTATTTGAAAAACACCAAAAGTCTGAAAAAAACAAGTAGCAATAAGCTTCAGCTTATTTTAGTATTTTTCTTAATTAAACTTGACTGTTATTTTCCTTGTTAATGTAAAAGCAGTGCCTACCCATGAAATGGCTCAAACAGTTCCTGAGGCACTGAATCACACTTCCTGAAAATACACTGGCTTGGAGGTTTTGTATTCCAAGGGTCTTGATCAAAGCTGTTTCCTGGCTGAGAAAACAGTAGAAGCTGTCTAACTGTGAATATACATAATTGTTATAGTCTTTAAAACTTTCAACTTGGGCTTGCAAACAATATACATATTTTCCCACTATTTTTATTTCTTTTTATCTTTACAGTAGAAGCCCAAACCTCCTTACAGCCCAACGGTTGCCAAGCAAACTTTAGCCAACAGACAACTACTTTGAGCATGACAGTAACAGACAGATTTTTCTCATCCTATTGTTCATTCATCTGGTTCACAGCTGCCCATTTTGGCTACTAGGATCCCATGGGAAACCTCATCAAAAGCCTTCCTAAAGTCAAGGTAAATAATGCCTGCTCTTCTCTATAATTCCCAGAGCTACTAATTTCATCACAGAAAGCAATTGGGTCCACCAGGAAGAGTATGACATTGGAAAATCTGATGGCTGTTTGCAGACACCTTCTTGTTCCTCATGTGCCTTGGAATTGCCTCTGGGAGCTTAGCTCCTCAATCCTTCCAGGGACAGAGGTGAGATGATGCTTCCCCAGGTCATGCTGACATTTTTGCAGATGGACATAAGATTTGCGTTTTTCTTCTTGCTGGGAAGCTTTTCTGATCACCACAGCCTTACAAAGATGATAAATATCTGCCTTGCAGTGATGTCATCCAACACCCTGAATATACTTGGATGGACTCTGTCCAGTCTCATATATTTCTCTATGTCCAGGTTACAGTGGATTCTCTAGCTTGTTCCTTCCCTACTGTTTTGTATGACTCTCCCCCAATTCCTTACTGCATTTTAAGATGAGCCAGAGAGCAGAACTTGTCTGAAAAACTTGAAGCAAAGTAGTTTTTGAGTACCTCAGGCTTTTCCATGTCCTTTGTCACTAGGTCTCAACTCTATTTAGTAGTGGACAGCATTTTCCTTGGTTTCCTTTCTTTGATGACACACCTACAGAAATCCTCCTTACTAAGAACAGTAAGTTCTTCTCACCCCTTGAGATTTTCAGCTCTGACCACCCTCATGCCAGCCCTCCAAGCTAGGGGGATGCTCCTGTCTTCTTCCTGGGTTGCCCATCCCTCCTTCCACACTTCCTCTTTGCATTTGAACTCAGTCAGGAGTTCCCTGATTCAGCCAAACTGGCCTCCAGAATCTAATCATTCTCTTGCACACAGAGGTGGACTGTCCTTGTGTTTAGAAAACATCTTTCTAGGGCTTCTTTGTTCTTCAGGTCAGCTTCCTGTGGGGTTCTGGCCTACTCATTCCCTGAACACCCCAGCATCTCCCCTTCTGAAACTCCTGGAGCATTTCTTGCTCACTTACCTCAACTTACCACATTTCTGTGAAACACACAGAATTTGTTTTATTACTTCCAATGAATAATATATTTGACAAAAATAAAGCATATTATATTCGCTATCACTTTTCTAAGGATGACTCTTTTAAGGATCACAAAGTTAACAAAAAGAAAAAATAGTAACATGCATCAGAACAAATGACCTTCAGTTGTTTCTTAAATGTAAAGAGTTAAACAGCAGAGCACTGAGAATACTGTAAGAACTGTGTTACTCACTGAGACATTAAAAGATAAAAAATTAGGTCATGGGATCACCTGAGATCATGCAACACCCAGTCACACAAACTGTATGTTTAAGAAAGCTGTATTTATAACTCATATTTTAGCTTTCTTCAACCAACTTTACAAGCCAGAAACAAAAGAGAGCCAGCAGTACGTTACTAATTCTCTTTCTGCAGATATCAGCAATACTGAGAGCTCAGTGAACAAAAGCTCAAGTTGAGCTTATTTCAGAACAATAAAAGAAATCTATTTGTGTATACAGAATATTCATTGCCACCAGCCTACAAGAAATGTTGATCATTCATAATTATCTTCACCATTACACTAATTTTACACACCAAATAAATGCAAATTAGTTAAAAATAATTCCACGGAAGTAAAATATTAACCAAACCTGGTTTTGCAGCTTCTTTTCACAGGTCTGTTCCCAAATGTTGCCCATTAGTTTTGTGTTGAAATTTTCTTCTGAAAGCTGCGTACAGTTAGAGAACGGAAAACCAGAGGAGGACAACGGACAAGCACTAAAAACTCTTGCCATGTTGTCTTCATTTTCCATACTAGAATCAACATAGTCTAATTCTGTTACTTGTGACAGCTAGACAAAACATAACAAAGAGATATCTTATTCATCTAAAACTCTTTTGATTTAAGCATAAAGTTCAAAGTAATCAAGCCTTTCTGTATCTTTTACATCTCTGCACATAAAACACAAAGAAGAGAAAATTTTCATATATTCTGATGTGACTTTTTCATGAAAAACTTAAGGCAATAAGGAAAATAATATATCAATGTAGTCTTAAAGAAGAATAAGATTTCTTGTGTTTCAGTATCCATGAGACTTAGTCACTCTTTGAAAAATCACTTAAAATTACAGTAATTACTGCACATTTTTAGTCTTATGTCGTAAGAACAATAAACTTACATTATGCTGGTATTTTACTTTTTCTGAGAGATGCTGTCTTCTGCTGTCCAATACTTGCTTTTGTAACCTTGTAAAATGAATAAAAACAGCCTATGAAATACAAGAGACAAGATCCAAAAGATTAAAATATTCTGAGTATTAATTTCAAAATAATTCAGGAATATTTTTCCACACATCTTAAAGTAGCCTGATTCTTAAGCAGTTTTGAGCAGCCTGTCTGTGAACTTTAGGTCACTTTAGGATGTCTGAAGCTGGATGGAAAAACAGTGTAACTGGGTAATGCTGTTTGAATAACTTGCTCCTTGAGATCAACTTAGTGCATGTACCTGACATGAGTACAGACACATTACCACAGCTTCACGTGCAGTTTTTCATTCAGAATGTATTAAGTACTCACAGTAAGAGAATCACTGGAATGACAGGAGTGGTTGTGAAACTTCCCTCTTTACAATGGTATGTTTATGTTTTCTTAATACCACAAATGTTAAGACTATCATGAAATACCTCTTGCAGAACCTCACTATTGTGTAACTATTGCCTATTTTATACAAGTACCTGCTCTGGAGATCATCTAAGTTTGATTTATGTTGTGTACGTAGGGGTGACGTGGGAAGCTCTAAGTTATGTCTCCTGATAGGTTTTTTTTCATCTTCAGTGATATCAATGTGGACTGGCTTCCTCATGTTCTCTGCAATGAAAGTATTTGGTATGTCAGTGCTGGGCTTGGAGAAAGTTTTGAGGTTACTGAACTTTCATTAGAGTACAAAAGCTGTTGTTTTAGATTTCTTAATCCGTTTAAAGCCATAATTGTTGCTTTCTTTGCTACTAACAATACAAAAACTCTATTCTAAATGGCACGATAGTATAAAATTATTGAGTCAGCCACTGTGTGTGTGTCCAGGCTCTGTTGCCTTCCTCAGTCACCTTCTACTCTTCTGAGCATAGGCCAAAAATTTTCCATGATCTGGTTTATGAATATGGCACAGATGGTAAGAGTCACAGAATCGTTTAGGCTGAAGAAGACCTTTTAGATCATTGAATCCAACCATTAACCCAGCACTGCCAAGTCCACCACTAAACCATGTCCCTAAGCACCAAATCTACATTTAAAGAGCTAGGACTCCAGTTTTAGTGATGTTTCTCAAGAAGTTTAGTAACAGATTTTAAGAAAGATAATCTGGGTAAAACTGACAAGACTATTCCAAATGCCCCCAAAGTTATGAAAAAGTAAGAGGATGAGAAACAGACCCATTCAACAGCAAAGAGAAAAATAAATGGATGTAGGGTAAAATTAATGAATAGAATGGGGAAGGTAATAAGTGTGTGTAGTGGTTAGAAATGGTATTCTTCAATTCAGCATTCCCACTGAAACACTCCAAACCATGTGCCACTCGCTCTCTCTCCCTGCCCTTCTCTCTCCCCCTCACTCTGCAGCAGGATGGAGAGTTGGAGGCACAAAAGGTAAAGATCATGGGCTGACATAAGCACAATTTACTGGAAACAGCAATAAAATAAGAAATTATATTAATAACGGAGTGATGATTCACAGGCAGGTGCTCACCACAGGGAGCACAACCTTCCCCCGACACTCGCTTGCCGCTACCCCACCGGATGGGACTCCTTCCCCTGCTGCCCCTGGGCACGATGGGAGGAGGTGCACAGGGCTCTCAGGGTCTTGGCCATGCCTCTCCTGGCGACTGCAAACATTAACCCAGTCCTGACCTGGCACCAGAACACTGCACAAGGCTTTAAAGGTGAAGTAGGCAGGAGCCAAGGTTATTGGATTCCTCGTATGCCCTGACTTTTTATTCAGTCATAATTTTTGTATTTATGTACGATTTTTTATTTTAAAAATAAAACCACACTTAGTTGAGGGTTAAGTTGTAAATAGAAGAACAAGAACTAAAATAAGAGCAATAATAGTTAAGAATAACTAATTCTGAGAAGTCAGAATACCCAAAACTCACCAGCGTTTTCTCTTTTCGTCGATATCTGATTAACCACATATAGATTAAGAAGATCCAAACTGACTGCTGAACTTTTAGGAGATGATACTTCCAGAAGCTTCATCTTTGACTTAAGTTTCTTTCTTTCAAAGTATTCCTTAATTTTTTAAAGGAGAGAATAATTTTTTGACCAAAGTTTCAACAATACATTACCAGTATAGGTAATTCTTTGGAAATTAGCAAGCAAGACTTAGTGAACTATTCCTAATAAAAACACATGGTTAAGCATCTCTGAATTCTCACGCCCTGTTTGCTGTTTATTTTTTTTTTATTGCCTTGAAAAAGAATGCAAACATAATTTGGTCATATTCAAAATAAGTCATTGTTACCTTGATGCCAAAAATTTAGTCTTTAAATGCTCATTTCTCAAATTTTGTGTACAATCACTAAAAATGTTTCTTTAAAATAAAAGATACCAAATGTAGCAAGGACAAAGTCTTTAAAAAGTTTAAACTTGGGCTTATGAGGGAGCATATAAGATAAGCAAATAAATCAGCAAGATTACATACACCAGATGTGCCATCTGCAATGACACAAAGGGTTTATTGTTCTCCAAATTTGTCTTTCTGGACAAAGAAAATAGTCTTCTGACAAAAAAAAAAAAAAAAAGACAGGGAAAAAGTAAAAAAGAAAAGTCTCTAAGACTGGGAATTCAGAAAGAATTTTTTGTTACAAGGAATAAAAAGAGATATGACTGACAGGTTGAATATATCAGGAAAATATTATAGGAAACAAACTCTTCCATTTTGCAGAGACCATTAATAACCATCCTAAAATCATCAACATTAAGTGCAGCACATGAATAAATAAACCCAGTAGGATTTATTTTTTCTAAGAAGGATATTGAAAACTAAAGGTTATGCCAAAGCAAAAAATAGCATTGGCTTTTCTTCTGAAATGTAATTCTTCTCATGATTGCAGGTTATGTGTAACTAATATACCTAACATGTTTGTTGGTAACTAATTTTTAGTATAATTTATTATTATCTTCAGCTTTCCAGGATTATATTATTTATGGAAAATATCCGTTCTTCAGTTAAGATGAGTACCTTCAGTCAGGTAAAATCAGCCTGTGTACAAATCAACACTTCAAAATCTGTGTCACTTTGAGGTCCACACTCCCAAAATGTATCCATCTCCCTTCAGTGTCCCAGATATTTTTTCCCATCACCTCTAAATTATTAAATTACTAATAATTGTATAATAGCAATTAGAAAATTATCACTGTGTTTAGTAATTTAGTACTACATTACTAAAAACAATCCCGTCTTGGATCTTTTCCTGTTTTCCCTCTCCACTGAAGCAAATTACACAGTTGCAATATAAATTATGCTGCTTAGACCAGTAATCCCTGAGAAAACAGATCTGTCGAGAACTCACAGGCCTCCAGGAAACTGAGAAAGTGATGGGGACAAGCTGCTGATTGGTCCCACATTCCCATATGTAAATGTTTTAATTTGAATAATTGTCTCTATACAGTCAGCCTGTTTTGCCTCTACCTCTGAATGCCTGTGCACCTGCTCTGGCCATTGGGGGTACCACCTTCAGTGGTGGAGCTTCCCCATACTGCCTCTTTCTTTCCTGCTGCTGAGGAGGAAACTGACTCCACTTATTATGGTTATAGCCATTTTCTCTTACTGTTTTCTTTCTCGTTCCTGTTTGAAATGTCTTCTGCTATGCCAGGGATAAGTTTGATTCTCTTATATCACTTTCAGTTTCAAAATACAATTAAGCTGTCCTCCTTTTGCAAATGCCAGATTAAGTACTTTAATGAGCCTAATATCCTTTTTCATGGCCCAGAAGAGTGGCTGTGTACGTGTGTGTCAGGCCAGCTGAGCACGGGGTTATCACTCTGAGGCTTCAAGCAATCCCATGTGTCCGCATATACCAACACAACATGGTAACAGAAGTAATCCAGGAAAACCAAAACTGGGCACAGGCATTCATTCATTCACACCTTCTCTGGCTCCCTCCTCTTCCTGTTGGAATTCAGTGTAGTAAATCTAGAACAAGACTTTTCCCCTGAAAGTCAGGCAAACACATTGTAACTGTTAAGCTACTGTTTTGAATCTCACTCCAAATGCTTTGAAAGTTTTCCTAAGTGAACCCACTAAAGCTTTTATATAACAATATAAAATCCAATGTGGCTGAAACTGTTTACCTTTTGTTTTCTCCTTTCCTGCTTTAATATGATTCTGCTTCTGAAAAATGCAAATAATTATTATTTTAATTGCAAAAGTATAATCTTGAGTCATGGCTTGAATTTCTCATCAATGGTTCTGAGATTTTAGGACACAAATACGTTAATATTATGCTATGCTATATATTATGTTATCATGGATCAAACCTTCAGGTAGCAAAGTCAACATATCTCTGCTGAAGTAATTGACTGATCCTACTTTACTGCAGTAAGGATAGGACCACATTCTATATTAGGCTACCAAATACATTTAACATGAAAAAAACCCAGAAAAAGTGTTTCATCATTTGACTTTTAATGCACCATTTCATCAATTTGTAATTTCTTAAAACTTAAGAAATCTTTGTCAATATATTATTTTCTCCTAATTTTCTTTGTCATGCTGCAACATAGCTACAAAACTTTATTAGCAAACAAACCAAAGGAGTACTATATGAGCTTTTACCTTTTGGGACTTTACAGAATACTGGGGACCTTTTGTAAAACAGGAAAGAAAAACAGATTGACACTACAAGTGGCTGTTTTTTGTGCAATATAGGAGACAGTTATACCTCCAACAACTTGTCTCACCTCTAAAACATAGTCTTAAGTGAAATGCCTACAGGACTTGGTGCATAAAATTGGAACTCAGGGTCACTGTTCTGTGAGCAGAGTGAGCATGGCTGCAGTCCTTAGGTCAGTAAGATCATAACTTTTTGTGAGGGTTAGAAATGTGGAGTATTCCCTTGGAATTAGCTTTTGCTTAAACTTAGAAAAAAGTTTCCAAACATATGCATATAACATTCACCCTTGCAGTGGGGAGAAACCCCAGTGATGAGTGGTTTTTCTGACACCTAAAATGCAAATACCAAATTCACCTGAGGAACCCTGACAGATACTACCAGCAGCAGCAAGCAGCAGGTTGATTTGTATTTGCTGAATGTGTGCAATACTCCTACACAATGTGTTTTCTTACAGAGGGTAGGGCAGACAGACATTTAGGACAAAGTTGGGGTTGTTGTTTTGGGGGTTTTTCCAACTGAAACTCTCCCTTCCTCCTCCTTCATAGACGCACCATTCAAAACCCCAGTTTTCTGGGAAGACTTCCAGATGGGTAGGGTGTTCTTTTAGTTTGATTCTGCATAGAATCTGGACAATTGCAAAGCTGTGTTCAGCAATGCTGCTTCGCAATGGCTGACAAAATCTGTGGGATTTACATTTCTAGTAGATTGGCAAAGGGCACAGCACCTAAAGAANTTTGTCGTTACAACTCAGTTTGTAATGTTCTACTATTCCAGTGAATCCGAATACCTGTACATTGTTTTCCCCAAATGGTGACCACTGCCATTCGTGAGGGCGTGAGGAAAGGCCTCATCCAGCCCCTGTCTGTGGAGAGACACTGAGCCCAAATGTGACCCCCTGCCTGGGGTGGGAGGGCACCTGCACCTTCTCAAAGTCTGGCTCAGGAGGGGCCTCCCGGGCTGTCACACACCATGGCCTGCTGGTCTGTGAGGGGACACCAGGCCTGAAACACACACACTGCGCACTACTGTTCTGTGGAGAGACGCTTGTTCGGTCACAAACACCACGGCTACGCCCAGTCTGTGGGGAAATGAGGCCTGAAACACACACCATGGCTGTGCTCAGTTTGTGAGGGGACACCACGGCTGTCACACACACCACGGCAGTGCCTGGTTTGTGAGGGGACATCGGGGCTGTTAAACACACCATGGCAGTGCCCAGTCTGTGAGGGACACTGACACAGCACGGAGCTGTTTCTGTCGGCTTTGGAGAGTTTAACTCACCGACTGCCACCGACCCAGTTCATTTTCTGCTGCTGAGGAGGCAGGGAGGGAGGGCTGCCCTGTGCGCTGCCGGCAGTGTAGGTGGAGGCAATGGCTACCCCAGGGATGGTTTGCAGCCTCCCAGCAGGGCCACGGGGCCCTTCTGCCGGGCCTCCTCCTCCCTGGGAGCAGCAGGGCAGCTGCTCTCCATGCCCCCAGGCTGGCAGAGAAGGAAAGCTGTGGTAGGGGAGAAGGAAAGGGTGGTACAGGGACAGACAAAGGGGAAGGATGCAGAAAGCCAAGCGAGGCAGCTGATGGGGAAGAGGCGATGCTCTCATTGCTGCCGCCCTTCCTCTCCCCCTGGTGTTTCCATACAGGCTGCTGCCAACGCCATCACCCTTTTCCAAGGGAGTCATGAGCGTCTTGTTGTCCCAAGTGAATCAATTTCTCTTTCAGGTCCAGCTTGTCTCTGCTACCACCACTGTAATTTTTAGGGCAAGAGAGAAGCATTTTCCTCTCCATCCTGCACTTCCTCAGGTAGAGGTAACCCTTTTAGAGGTAACAGGGGAACCGGTGAGCATTTTCTACCAGCAGGTGTTGTTGCCTTTGGTGCTGCCTGATGAGCTGCTGTGTGTAAATGCGACAAACCCTCGAGGAGGGATGCAGAGCCACCCAGGGAATCTTGGCAGCAACACAGCACCACTTGCTCCCTTCCCTGTAACTCACTGCCATCGTCTCAGCAAGTGAAGGCACCCATTCACAAAACAATCATCAAAATTCTGTATGAATCTTTTCCTGTGGTGTTTCTTTACTGAGTTATCTTTAGCCTAACATTTTTCAGGGTACTAAAGTTTGATTAGCATTAGTGCAACAATGTAAAGAGTGTTCAGAGCAGATATAAGAGTCTAAAATTAAAAATTAGCCAAGATGTTTTTCTTTCTAATACTTTTAATTTGGCTAGGGTGTTTATAGAATCTGATAAGTATGCATAATTGTTTCTTGTAACAACACTAGATTAAAATCTTCATAATAAATTATATCTATATTTTAAGTCTATGTGTCTCTACAGCTAATAAGAGAGATGACAGACTGAAAATTAATTTTGTTTCATCACTTGAAATATTAAGTTTTATTTTCAATTCCATCTAGTGTAAATGTTTAACTTGTTAATACTATGTCTAAGATGTAGTTTCTTGTATAACATAATCAAATCCCTTTTAATTTTGTTTCTCTAATATATGATATTTTCTAAATCACCCTTACTCTTCCTTTTTCGCAGTATTGTCTAGATTTAAAGGAAAAGAGTGGACTTTTCTTTATGTTTGACTTATTTTATCTGGTAGTTAGCAGTTATTTGTAGAATCCAGGAAAAGTGACATGGCAGCTTCAATTAATTATTTTTCAACATAAGAAATCTTCTCCTACTCGAATTATTTCTTGCAGATAAAGCTAATGACTTTTCAAACAGTCATAAAATAAAAAATCGGTTCCTTTTTTTGAGGAGGGCAAAGTAAAAAATGAAATAAGACCTGAGGTGCATATGACTATATTTCCAGTGTTTGCATATTTTGCCTTGTCAACATTTTAAAAATCTGAAATAATTGATTTGAATTTCTGAGTGATGTCATAACTTCAAAGAGTTGAAGGACATTATTAATAATTTTTAAAAGGTCATGAGAATGGGTTTCATGGAGCTTAACGAATTCTCTGGGAAGTGAAGTATAGAACAAAGAGCCTTCCTCTATCTGTCAGAAACTGTAGTTTAAAGATTTCCATTTTTTCTAACTTTTTCAGCCGTTCTTCAGAATAACTCGATCTTATGTTCCTTTGTTAAGAAAGTATTATAGAGGATCTTCTTCAGAACAGCTTTCCAGCCTTCAGCACCTGAGTTTTCCTCTCTGACATGCTTCTTCATTAACAGATCAGCTCTAGATATGAGACATATTAAAGTAGCCCAAAGCAGTCTAAGAAAGCATTTCTCCAGGGAGGCTGGTGTTGAAATGTTGACTGTGCCACTTTGGGCACCCAGCTTTGAGTAGGTCCTTACAGAACTCCTTATAATCAAATAAGAGAGAGGGAGGTCTTCTGATGGGTGACTCAAGCATCTAAGTTAGGCCCCTAATCTATGTCCCAACACACCCAGAGAGGAAGCAGCTAATTCAGACAATGAAACTGTGTGAATTCAAAGTGTGTGCCAACTCTCTGCAGCATTATTGCACCCTGAAGGTTTGAACATGCTTCTTTCCCTAAGCGCGTTCCCTTGAGTGAACAGACGCTGCTTATGTAAGATCTTAAAGTCGCCAGAGACAGCGAGAGAGAAACAGAGAGATGTGTTTCCAAGCAATTTCTTAGAACTAATTGCAAATCGTTCTCATGTTGCTTAATGAATCTTCCCCTTTCCAGCAAGTGTCCTACTCTAGTGCTCATTATAATAAAGGAAGGGATTACTAAAGAGATGAATGTGAAGTAAAAAACCCAAAACAAACCCAGACTGGTGAATATCACAGTTGGGTTTAAATATTTTACAACATTTCTGATTTTTTTTAATGTTAATTTAACATATTTTAACTTTGATTTTTTTGTTTGATCTTGATATCTAGCATTAGATAACTAAATCCATCTGTAGAAAACTGCATAAAAGATGCAGGGAAACTAAAATGCTTTTCCATCTCTATTTAGGGTGAGAATTTCTGGCACTTTTAAATACCAGGATACACTTACTTAGATCCCTAAATATTGACCTAATTATCTAATGCTAGGAATGCATGACTAAAAAAAGCCTGACTCTGTTCCAAGTGGAAGCTTTTCTTTGGCAAATGCAGTGCTTAAACTTTGTTTACAGAGTTGCATGGCCTTCTTCCAATCAATACTCTATGCCCATTCCCTTCCTTGAGAGATCAGCTTATGGAGAAATAAAGCAACACTGTCCTTGTGGTGTTTTATACTTACCTGGTTGATGGTTTTGCCCTAAAAGAGTTCTTGTTAAAAGATGGCTGTGATATTGCAAAATCATGATAGAGTCTGAGGAAGTTTAAAACAGAAGACAAAGCTCGATTTAAAAACAAAGTTTCCCCTTTCAAAAGTAGTTCCTCTTGAAAGACAGATCTCTCTTTCAATTAATTTGATCAAAAGTTCTTCCCCTATTGACCTTTAAAGGGTGGAGAGATAGTAGACAGTAGAGAGGCTAAATAGTTTCCAAACACAGCAAACTGGCCAGCTCAGAGAAAAGCACCTAATTTACCCAGGTCAAAATTCAATGCCCAGCTGGGAAGAACACGGGATTGGATCTACATGGAAAACCACCAGCCAGGACAGTACCACTGACAACAGTAGGTTGACACATTGCTATATGAAGCAGATGCCATTCTTAGGCAGTATTATTTAGATGGAATAATTTTTTACAGAATGAACTCTCAAGACAAAGTGCAGTCCTTGGCTTGATGGAGAACAATGCACGAGGTCTGTTACAGAATCTTGTGCTGAAAACCCCACTTCATAAAAACAGTATTTCTATAAAGATTAACAAAGACCAAAGAATTCTGTGTAGATGTGCCAAACTCCAGTTAGGGAACAATGTCAAAAGCAAATCAGGAGAAGGAGCTAAAAGAATTAAATCCTTACAAGGGGCTAGGAAAAAGCTGAAGGATGCCAGACTTGAAGTAGAGAGACAGTCTGAACCACAGCAAAAAGAAGATAACAGCAGGGAACATGAACTCAGAAAAAAATACAAATACAATTACCATAGGCCAGAAAAAATTGGGAAACAACTAGGCGAAGTAGCCAAACCACTAAATCTTTCTTCTTCACATCAGCTAGGAGCAAAAGCTTGCTAGAAAGTCTAAAGGGACAATAAATGGCCAAGGTACAACATGAAGAGGTACATCAGAAGAGACAGGGATGTTACAGAAAAGGTAAGTTAGGCTTTTAGCATTGGTATTTATTGATGAGGAAACGGGGGAGAACTTTATCCTTCCTGGGGAAATCAGTGAGGATCTGTCCAAAGTGAAAATAACAACAGACGAGGTCAAAATGATCTTACCAAGACAGAATGAAGACTAGCAAAGCACCAGGACTAAATGGTATTCAATGAAGAGTTCTATAACGCAGCACTGTGGAAAGGACCACTTGAATTTGAAGTCATCTTGGAGACTAGAGGGTAGCAAATGTGACGCAATTTAAAAAATAACAATTTTGTGGCAATCCAGAAAGCTTACTTCTGCACAAAAAATTAGCAGGAATTATAACATAGGCCAGCATGTGAAAAGCCAGAGTAGCTTCTATAGATGGAAGTTGCTGTAGAAAACATGTAGAAAAGAGTGATTGCTGCAGTCTTGATGGATTTAATTAAGACTGTTGACAACATCTGTTACTGAAGGTTTTAAGAAAATAAAGTTGTGAAATAGAAGGGAAGGCCCTGCGATTGACTAAAATGCAAAAGGGAGGGAAGAGATGATTTAGTTCTTGTATTCATGTACCCAGGAGCTGAGGGCTGATATGGAATAGAGGCTGGCAAACTCCTGAGTGGTATGGGAAAGTTGCGGGGTTAGGGGAGAGGGGAAGAGAGTGAGCAAGAGTGAGCTCTGTTGCTGAATGCCTCTTCCAGAACAGGCACAGGTGGACATAAAGTGGAGCTTGGGGGAGCCAGGGTCAAATTAAGAAGAAAGGAGTGGTTCTTCACATACAAGATGGCAAATCTGAGGAATTGCTTGTCAGAGATGTTTCTATTTATGTAAGAGTTTACATGATTTCAAGAGAGACTGAACAAGTAATTGTAAGAGTGGAATATTTAACAGAAAAACCTCTCAGTCTCACAAAATTCTCACAGCTTAAAATGGCCAGAGGTCGGGAGAGTACGAAGCTGCAGCAGGGGATGCAGCATCACATTAAATGGCAAATTTTTTCTCCCGTGGATATCTGCTTAGAGCTATTGTTAGAGACAGACTACTGTGCTCAGTGAAGCACTGGCCTGTTTGCTTATTTTTAATATTTAGAACTCTCCCAAATAAGAGTTAATAAGTAAACTGCAGTAGATGGTCTTTTTGTTGTCATACTCACCAGCCGCAAACCCTCAAATAAATTCTTGAGGCATGACAAACGGATGACAGCAGATCCCATGTTTGGGATGCAGGAGTAAAAGAGATGGTTTTTCTGGATTTATTCCTGCCTTCACTTTTGCAGAGTAGAACATGGGCTCTCCTGTGGGCAGTGCCAGTATCACCATTGTTAACTGACACCGCCTAAATGATTTTACCACTTATACCTATACTATTGCACTTGGCATGTAGCTTGTTTAAAGGGTTTGCAATGCACTTGAGAAAATGTTTAATAAGGTAGCATTAGAATTTTCTTCAGACGATCTGAGAACAGAAACCTTTACAGATTTAAAGCAAAACCTGGAAAATATATATAATGTATTTGAGACTTCTGAAGGCATAAAAGAGACATCCTGGTTCAGCTCAATTATCCGTATGGAAAAAGTTTAACAAGAAAGAGAAATCTAGATATTAAAGGTTTAAGTATTAAAGCCTAAATATTAAATTCCTTGTCTGAGAACATAACTTGACAATTTACTGGGCTTGGAGCAGCTGACATTGACCTCTATCCTTGGCTTTTTCCCTCTCCCTCTCACTTTGTAAAGGGAAAACAACTTGTTTACATTTCTTTCTAGAACTGTATTCTCTCTAGCATACCACTGTTTTTAGAAGTCAGAACTGTTTGTGATTGGTCTGCCATTGACTGTCCTGTCAGACAGATTACTCGAATCCCTTATGGATAAATTATCAGAACCTACAAGTCATGCAGGCTTCAAATTTACAGCAGCAGGTGTATGTCCCTAAAGACAGAGTAAGGGAAAAAGAACTTCTGGTGCAGGAATGCGCCCCATTTACACCATCTCTCTGATGCTTACACTCAGGAGCCAAGCAACAGAATAGGATCTTCCTGTTTCCTCTCTCTTCTCCTGTGATAACATACCTCTGCCTAGTCTGGGTACCCCTACAGTCTCATTAGAACCAAAAGAGTTGGAATCAACTGCTTGGTAGGATTACACCAGTCTCACCCCACTGACACTTCTTCAACAAGCTTCCACATCTGTGACATTAAAATTGAAGCTCCTGCTTGTCTTAGATCCCCAGACCCTAAAGGAATTACAGTGTCTGAATATTCTACTGAGGTATATGAATATAGCCAATAGCTTCTCTAAACCAGACTAAATAAACAGATAATTTCTGCTGATACAAATTTGAAATCAAAGGTCAGGGTGTCCTATCACCCTTTTCTGATACAAACATCAAATTTGCCATTGGTGTGCCTTGATGTTGCAAACTAATTCTGTGGGTGTATTTCTGTACTTATGTAAGTGATGACATTAAAGTAAATAGAAAGTTTGGAAGTACTTCAGAGAAAGGTATTTACTTGAATAATGGTTTCTATGTTCATACTCTGCTGAATCTGACTAAAAGGGAATCCTATTATTCCCACACCACTATGCAAACATACAGCTCAAAATTAAAGAAAAAAACAGATGTTCCTAGCTCACCATATTACAGTACATCATATTTTGGACATTATTTACAGTTCAGTATTAGTAATTGAAAACAAGCACTGTGTGGATTCATGTCATGTGTTTCACATACACTCATCCACATGGAAACTGCTATGTACTGTATGCATGACCTACATCTATCTAAATCTTAAAGGTCCTAAATAGCAATGATTCAAAACATAGAATTTATATCTATTTTTCAGTACCTTTATTTTTTATTTTGTATGTCCTTATGGCACAGTGCATAACTCAATAAGCAGCAAGAAAATTTCAGTTTACTGCAGACTGATGTCACAGCTATTGGACCCCCTGTTAGGATCATAGAAAACATCAGAAAACATCATATGTCCTTATGGCACAGTGCATAACTCAATAAGCAGCAAGAAAATTTCAGTTTACTGCAGACTGATGTCACAGCTATTGGACCCCCTGTTAGGATCATAGAAAACATCAGAAAACATCATATGTCCTTATGGCACAGTGCATAACTCAATAAGCAGCAAGAAAATTTCAGTTTACTGCAGACTGATGTCACAGCTATTGGACCCCCTGTTAGGATCATAGAAAACATCAGATTAATGGTCTTTTGCTTAAAAAAGTGCACATTATTTTTTCAAACACTAAATCAAATGGTAGAAAAAATGATCATTGAGTAAGGCTGATTGATATCTCTTGTGTTATAGCCTGCATGTTCCAATTCCACTACCTTCATCACAACCACAAAGCTGTGCAAGGATGAAGTGCTGGTGTGGGAGACCATGGGCACAAAATAGAAGATAAAAAAGAAGCATCAGTTGTCATGATTACACTCTAGTTCCCACATATTCAAACATTCATGGATTTTAGTCACCCCGATACTCATTGCTGCCATTTATTCTTCCTCCTCAGTTATTGGTTCCTGTATTTAAAAAATGCACACCAGTTATTTTAATGCATTTGATGAAAACTAACCATATGACTAAAAACCAATCACTTGACACTAAAAAATGAGTTTCTCCTTAAGAAAGGATAAACCTCCAAATAGTCTGGACCTAATATCAACACCCCTCCAATTCCACAGCTTCAGTTACTCAAACTTATTTGATTGCCCTTAGCTTCAGAAGTTTATATAAAGTCAGTAGAAAATGTGGAGACAATAGAGCACTGAACCCTGCACCAATATTACTGCAGCTTTGGCAGTTATTTTTCCAGTAATATTGAGAAATTTTATGATGACTAAATGTAGTAAAATTGCTGCCTTGAGCAGTAAAAAAAACCCAATCTAACACCTAAGGCCATGCTCCACAAAGAGAAGTTTGTGCATGGATTACTGAGCAGGACTGTGGCACAGGAAAACTCTCGAGACAGCAAGAACAGAAGAAAGGGAGTATTTAAAACAACAGTTCAGGCTTTTCTTCATCCTTTCAAAAGAAGGAAATACATTCCTTTTATTGACTGAAACACTGTACGGTTAGATTTGCTTCACTTAAATGTTCCCACAGATCTGACTGTGGGGTGTACGTCTGTGCTAACCACCAAATCACCAGAAGTTTCAGTCATCCAGGATCCTGTGAAGTGAAAGGTCAGCAGATACACAGAACCGAAAGAGATCTGTGAACTTTGCCCTTGGTAAGAAAATGCTTGAGTAATGGAATATTGCAAATAGCTGTGGTTTGGCAAAATCTGAGAGTATGCTGTGCTACACATAAGCCAGTAAGGGAAGTATCCAGTGGAGAGCATGATGAAAAAAATAACAAGCCCTAAGCAAAGCAATTTCTTAGCCAGTGTATCTTGTATCTTTGTGCATTGAAAAATCCATTTCACTGACAAAATCATCTGCAGTGAAATCAGGCTTATCTACTAAGTGAATGTCTTCTGCACTGCAGTGGGTCAGATTTTGACATTTTCCTAACTTTGAGTTGTGCATTTAGGAAAAAAAAGCTAGAAGGACCTCTGTCCAGATCTGTGGCCTGTGCTCACCAGCAAAAATATAATACACTTAAAGACTACTCCATATCTTCTCTACCTAATTGTCAAGGCCACTGTGGGCTGAATGTGTGCAACCTCCTATGAAGAAAAGAGA
Source organism: Edolisoma coerulescens (assembly GCA_013397115.1). NCBI lineage: Eukaryota > Metazoa > Chordata > Aves > Passeriformes > Campephagidae > Edolisoma > Edolisoma coerulescens. The sequence continues at coordinate 209,954 of VWZW01004611.1, read as the reverse complement.
AATAGATCTTCCTTGCTTCCTTCTTGTCCTGGCTTGTCCTTCTGGTCTTGGCTTACTGGACTATTTAGAAGGCACCTGGATGTTTTTGTAAGTGGTGTCTGATTTTTGAAAGCAAACCTCACTTGCTCTCAAATCAATTACATCATTCCTTCATCCTGAAGCTTGTATTGCTATCTAAAGATAATCACTGCACTCTGTTCAATGGGGGGTTGTTTTATAACAGTAATTTGACTTATTTAATGCAGTATTTGCTGAGTTACTGTGAGGCAGGTGGCCTCACTCTCCATTTCTAGGGAAAAGCCAGGCTCCTCACCACTGCCATAAACGCCTAGTAGCACATTCTAAAAACATGCTTTTATATACACATCCTAAACTAATGCTTTATTATATACTATCTTACAGTTATATTAGTACTACATTTTCAAAGTGTAAAAGGACCAGAGTATGTAAGTACTCTGATCCTCCTCCCGCAATTTTAAATGCAGTACCTTTTCCAAACAACTGAAGCAGTAGAAATAAGTAATTAAGAAAAGAGAAAAATAAAGCAGCAAGACAACTGCCTTTGCTGTTGATTCCTTTGTGTGAAATTAGCCGGGTTTTACTGCAGGGGCTGTGAGACTCGGTCGGGGTTATTTTGGGCTAATAACGCTGCCAGTGCACAATACCGGTTTCCTTTCGGCGAGAGGACAGGAAATAAATTACGCGCAGTGTGCAGGCGCTGCCCCGGAGACGCCGAGCTGCCCGGCTCCCTCCCGCGGCCGCCCGGCCGATTTCCGACCCGGGGCTGTCCGAGGCCACCGGCCCGGCTGCATCGCCCTCTGCCGCGTCGCTCCCGCACCGGGCTCCCCCCCGCGCCGGCGTTACCGCCCTCCCGCCCCGGGGAGGCTCGGGGGGCGCCGGGGGTGACGCGCTCCCCACCCCGCCGGGGCTGCCGCGGGACCCGAGCTCTCTCCGGCNGCTGCTGCCGGCGCTGCGGCCGCGCCCCAAGCTATAGCGGTTGCGGCCGGGCCGGCGGTGCTGAGCGGCCGGGCCGCTGCCGGTGCCGGTGCCGGTGCCGCCCCACGCGGCGCAGCCAATGGTGGTCGGCGGGGCGGGCTGCGCCGCGCCGGGCTGCGTTGTGCAACGCGCCGCGCTTTGAAGGCACCATCACCCCTGGGAGGCAGCGCTCACTCGGCATCTGTCACGGCAGGGCGGCCGGCGGCAGACCGGGCCCGGCGCCCCGATGGAGACCCGGCGGGACCGGCCTTCCCAGCGGGCATGAGCCACCCGCGCTAGGAGCGGCGCGTAGCGGTGCCCCGGCGGGCAGGATGGCCCACATGCTGCATGCGGCGGCCCGGCGGGTGCAGTGGAGCAGGGCGGGCGCCGCGAAGAGGGCTGCGTGCCTGCTGGCCGCGGCGTACGGGCTCAAAATCCTCTACCCCATCATCCGCGGGCGCGTGAAGCGGGCGAGCGGCAGAGGCGGCGCGCAGGGTGAGGGGGGCCAGGGGGCCCCGCACCGCATCGGCAGCCGGGGCAGAGCCTCTCCGGCCGTGGACGCGGAATTCTTCAAACAGCTGCTGGAACTCCGCAAACTGTTCTTCCCGAAGCTGGTGAGTGCCGAGCTGGGCTTGCTCTGCCTCCACTCGTTTGCTCTGGTGTCCAGGACCTTCCTCTCCATCTATGTGGCCGCCCTAGATGGAAAAATTGTGAAGAGCATTGTGGAGAAAAAGCCCAGGAGCTTTGTCTTCAAATTAATCAAGTGGCTGATGATCGCAATCCCAGCCACTTTCGTGAACAGCACCATACGGTACCTGGAGTGCAAGCTGGCCCTCGCCTTCCGCACGCGCCTGGTGGATCACGCCTATGAGACCTACTTTGCCAACCAGACTTACTACAAAGTGATCAGCATGGACGGGCGGCTGGCCAACCCTGACCAGTCCCTCACCGAGGACATCATGATGTTCTCGCAGTCCGTGGCACATCTCTATTCCAACCTCACCAAGCCCATCCTGGATGTTGTGCTCACCTCCTACACCCTCATCCGCACAGCGCGGTCCCGGGGGGCCAACCCCATCGGGCCCACAGTCCTGGCTGGGCTCGTCGTCTATGCCACAGCCCGCGTGCTCAAAGCCTGCTCGCCCAAATTTGGCAAACTAGTGGCTGAGGAGGCTCACAAGAAGGGCTATCTGCGCTTCATACATTCACGCATCATTGCCAACGTGGAAGAGATTGCCTTTTACCGAGGGCACAAGGTAAGGAGGAGAGAAATTGGAAGCATTGCGGTTGCTCCTGCAGTGCCAGAGCGGACCCATGCTTCCCCTGGTGCTCCTCTTGAGCACTTTGAGTCCCTCTGACATTTAAACTTGTTTATATCTTGGCACTTCCCATTTCTTAGGAAATACCATCTCACAAGCAGTGTCTGGGTGAAGCAGATCACAGTTCCCTTGAACTCTGGCAATGGTGTGGTTTTGCAGATGGATCTTATGCTTATCCAGAAAACTAATCTTCGTTACTTTTTTTCCCCCACCCAGTCCATTCTGATTAACTTTTCCAGACTTCTTTTTTTTCCAACCACGTGTATGAACTACCATCTTTAATTCAGCAGAAATAGCAACCACGGTACACCAGAAAGTCTAGGGGGAAACTCTGTGATAGCTCAGAGCACACTACAACCTTTGACGCTCTTTCACATAGCTAAGCAAAGATGTAGTCACTAGTCTTAAAATAGCTTAAGTACAGTACTTCTGCAATCACCGTTACATAAACTAGTAGCTTGTTTTAAAGCCACCTTATTAAGGGACTCTTCATGTTTTTATTGGAACTGAATTTTGACTATAATACCTTTCAAACACAATTGGGGAAAAAAGTTGTTTCGTGCAAGGTGAAAATGAAAGCTGGAAACCAGCCTGAAGTATTACTCTTTCAGTTCAAGCAATGATTATATAACATTAATGGTTTATTTTTGTAGACACAATCATTCTCAAAAGCTGCCTGTAATAATGTTTTAAGTGCAGCTAAAGTAAACATTTTCTCAATTCCCACATATATGGGCTTGAACTGAATATATGTTATATTGGCTTGCAACTGTCTTTGACTTGTTAAACCTCCTGGGATATTTCTCTCCCCAGACTGCTTGCAAAAACAAGCAGCATTGCTTTTCAGGATTCAACACTGCAACTTTAAGTCACTGGAGATAATTGATCCCCAAATGCTTTCCAATATAAGTTTCAGTTGCTGTGAAGCTCTACAGCTGCAGCTTTATTAAAAGGATGTGAAGTCAATCTTTTTTTGATTGTTAGAATCAGCTGGTGTGACTGCTATGTTCCTCTTGTATATATTAGAGTTGTTAAAAGAGTTGAAAACCTGTCAATGTTCTGTCGAGGGACAATGGCGTAAATAAGAACCAGGTCCGCTGACTTCCGTAAAGCTGTGCACTTTTGCTGTGAGACTGCAGCACAGTGAGAAAAAAGTACCACATGGCAGGTGTGACTCAGAAGTGACAGCTCTGGGTACCCGATTTTTTCATGTACATACATGAACATATCTTGTACTACATGTGCATCTTTGTTTCATTGTATAAATTATTTTATTATTTTAACCATAGGTAGAATTGAAACAACTGCAAAAAAGCTACAAGGATTTGACAGATCAAATGAATCTCATTTTGTCCAAACGTTTGTGGTACATCATGATAGAGCAGTTCCTGATGAAGTATGTCTGGAGTAGCTGTGGTATGATCATGGTCGCTGTGCCCATCATCACCGCAACGGGATTTGCAGATGGCGGTAATACCATCTTTTACCTAATTTCTAAATGTTTCTTTGAAGTTATGTCCTCAAAAGACTGTCGTTCCCTTGAGTTCCCTTGAATGCCATTCACATTGATTTATTTTTCACCTTCTTACAACATCTGTGTCTTATGTATAACTTGCAAGCACAGCAAGTCAGCTGAGCAGAGAGCAACACAAATGATCCACCTTTGAGTGTAAGCCTGATAAATAGTATGGAGTCAGGACTCAAAGGATCCTTGTATCACATGAGATTGTCATGATTATTGCAGTCTCCTTTTTCACTGGTCACTGTTGGAATGGCAGGCTGATTTCTGCAGTATCTCCTTTTACATAATGATACTATGAACTTTCCTAGAATGCTTATCTTCTTCCATAAACCATAGTGTAATTACAGGTAATTATAGGTAATTTCTCTTATTGTTGACCTGTTGGAAACAGCGGATTTTCCTTAATTCCCTGGGAGTAGAGAAGATAAAATTCAGATTCCAGGCTAGGATGGTATCATTTTTGACATCCTATCACAACTTTCCTAGAAGTGAAATGAGACTCAAATAATGTTGTTACTGCAGATGCTATTAAAAAATTAAAAAGAAAAAGAAGAAAAGAGCAAGAAGAAAGGTATTAAGGAGGATCCCTTAAACACGAATCCTACCAAGTCTTCAGAAGGATCAGTTCTAAATTGTGTACTTTGAATTAGGAATGAGTGAATTCTCTTCTGTGCTGTAGTTCTGTTTCTTTCTTGGTAGTTATATTCCAAGTCAGGACTGTCCAAGTGGACAAGCTTGGTGTGACCTGTAGGATGGCTTTGTGCAGTGCCCACGTGGTTTAGCTGTCTCTCAGTTGTGCTGGTGCATGGCTGGATGCTCAGCTCCCTGAGCTGCTGCCCATCAGGTGGCTCAGGAGGGCACTATATCAGCACTCTGGCTGGCATCCTGGGAACAGCTTCAAAAATATCAGGATGTCTTGTCCTAAACAGAAGAGACTGTACAAAGGCATTTCACCTCACAGTGAAGGTTATCAGCACAACAGAAAAAGTGGTAAGAGTCTTTCTGCTAAGATGGGAATGGGTACAATCAAGAAAAGGAGCATTTAACCACACATTGTAAATATCTGCTTGGTATTAGAGCATGAATAAAAAAGGACTCGTATTCATGCTAAACTAAATAACATTCCTGTTACTCATGTTTGTTCTTTTGTTAAATACATTTCAAATGTGGGAGAAAACAAAGATGCAGCAGTGGCTCATGTTGTAAAGCAGAATTATATTTGCTACTAGCAACCTAAACTATTAAAACTTTGGGTTTATTATTGAGTCCTGGGGCTTACCATAATGGTGGTTCACAAATATAATTGTGGCAGCACTGTCAAGACCAGTTTGAGGTATTACAGGTATTCAAAGAATCAAGAACACTTGAAATAACCATTGACCTGTTTGAAAAACAGTGCTTCGTGCCTCAGCAGATCAGACACAAATTTGTTCACATCTGAAGGAAGAGATAGTGGATTTATTGCTTTAGGATGAATCAAAATAGTCAGGGGTATGTACAAAACTGGTACCATGGCCAGGCTTGAGACTGCAGGTGTAAAGCCATAGGTTTTGTACACTTCTTCAAGGAGGAGAAGGAAAAAGTAAAAGAAAAAATTCTTCAAGAAAGGAAAAAAGAACCTTCTTTGACAGTGATATTTCTGACTGAAATTTTAAAATTTTGTTATATATTTCAAAGAAAAAATTAGCTGGCAAAGACAAGATTTCCATTTGATAATATTTCTCATTCTTTTTGTATTAAACCATTCACATTCCAAATGTCGTGTCTCAGTTTATGGAGAGTAACTATTTTTCGAAGCAAGACTTTGATTTCTCTAGACACAGTGAACACTTATTTTTGTTTATAAAACAAGTATGACTATCAATTACATAAATGAAGAGGAAAATGGAAATGTTAGTTTCCGTCTGTCTGTTAAAATGTGATGCTTTCAAACACAGGAGCCAGCCATATGAAAAATGTTTTGGACAAAAAGCTCAAGAAAAGTAATATCAGTGGGTTATATAATATAAGACCTTGTCTTTTGGGACTGTGAAATGCTCATAAATTCTATATCATTTCGATTTTTTAAATACCCCTAAATTGACTCATGCAGTGGCTTGTAGAGATCCTTAAAGTCTTGCTAGGTGAGCTGGCCTGGGTGCTGGAAGCAGCCGTCAGTAAATTCTGCATTTACATTAAGAAGGAAAGCTGCATCAACGTAGTTAAACCATACCTGATTGCTAGATGATTTAATTGTGGTGGTTCTACATAACAGGGGCTGCATGAGCTATAATCCCAACAAGATCAGCAAAAATTGGTTGTTTCAGAAGTAAACAGATTTCAAATCAGCTTTTACTAATGAATTAACTGAATTCTCCCTATTCACTAAATATATTCGTCTTGGAGTGGAAATAACTTTTTTAAGTGAGAGCCACATGAGCAATAATTTTATAATCTCTCCTTTGTGAGAGCTTTTCTGTATTTTTTTTTAAAGCATGTCTCTCACTGTGTCTCAGCAAGATTGCATACAACTGGTTGACAGTGTGCTGATGTAGAACTGAAGTGAAAAAACATCATTATTAAAACCAGGAAAAATAATATAGATTTTCTGTGTGTATATGCACGCACGCACACACACACACACACACACACACATACACATACATATATGAAAAGTTATGATGTAGCAATTTTTTAAAGTTTTTCATTCATTGCCCAGTGTATTTCACTGTAATACAGTGTATTTCAGTGATCTAGTTATGTAGGAATACGTTTATGGGTGTGTAAATGAAAACAAAATAGCATTTAGATTTAACTAATAAAGACAGAAAGATACATCTGGCTTTGATACTGCCTGTAGATTTTCAGACACCAGATTTCTAGAATCTGATCTTGTCAGGGAGGTGCGAGTAAAAAAATACTCTTTGCTCTACTCTTGCATTGCTTGACTTAGCCCATGAAATTTATTGTTGCATTACACCTGCAGGGAATTCCTCCTAGATTTTCTTGATCACGAACACTGTGGAAATATGGGTGTTAGCAACAATTGCTAGTACAGGAGTTCCCACAGTGGATGCACCTATTACCCTGCCTAGCATGATTCCTAGCATCAGCTTAGTTTTAAAAAGAAATTTTAAAAATCTTTACAAACTTTAGAAAAAAAATAATATCCAGATTCCATTCTGCAAAAGATTTAAGCAATATATAGAGATACATATAAATTTATGTGATGAAGAAAACCCTTGAGATCTTTCATTGTAAATCTTTTTTTTGTGGAAAATCTTTACAAGTGGTTTACTACACCACTGGTTTACTACACCAGTAGTTTGTAGTTGCAATTATTAACACTAAAACAACATTTAGCCTCAAAATAGTCAGCCACTTCTTTTTAAATCTTGTTGCCTTCAAGAAACAAACCTTGCAAGTTGAATCTATAGGTCCCATGGTAGAAAGGTGGTATATGTAGATATGTTAAATATACTTATATCTCATGTATCTTCTATAATTTCTGCTGCTTTTTTCTCCTTGCCTAATGCTGCTGACATTCTTATGAGACAACTCCTTTCTTCGGAGCAAGAGTATTCTTGTTAACAGGGTGCAGTGTCATAAATAAAGCCTCACAACTTTGTTCTGAGGTCAGATGAAGAGAGAAACTTCATAGATTTACACAAATGTGAATGGTTCCTTTTACATGAAGTCAGTAAATAAGTAAGGCTGAAAATTAATAATCACAAAAATGTTAAAAATTGTGTTAAAAATCCTGTTAAAAATCTGTTTCAGATCATTGCTTAGGTTTCACTTTTTTCATATTTTGAAAAATTTATGTTGTATGATGATATATTAAAAGGAAAATGATCCATGTAGATAAATAGATAAAATAATAAGATGTTTTGTCTAACAAAATGAATTCCATACGCTCCCACTTATTCTTTTTGACCAAGCTATGGTAGTTACATTCACCTGTTCTTTTTGAAAAGTTGTCTTCATAGAGCTAACTTTTTCTTAAAAAAAGAACAAAGCTGCTCTATAGTAGCTCACATTCTAATAATAATTTAATTTGTAGAGATAATTTTCAGTAGAATATTTTATCAAAACTTTTTTTTTTTCCCCTTAAGAGTTGGAAGATGGCCAGAAACAGGCAATGGTTAGTGAAAGAACAGAAGCTTTTACTACATCACGAAACTTGCTGATCTCTGGAGCAGATGCTATTGAAAGGATAATGTCTTCATACAAAGAGGTACTGTACATCCTGCATGCGTGAAACAGAAGAGAAAAAAAAGAAAACTAACTTACAGTTAATATAAAATATTTTAAAAATTAGTGCAATTTTTAAAGGCAAATTCTATTGCAACTAAATCCATGAAGATCTTTGAACTGGTAGTTTGATGTTTAGGGTTAAGTTGACAAAGAGTCTAAAGTGCATGGTTGCCTGTATGATGCAACATGTAGATGTCATTTTTAATACTTGTGTTCAGGTGTCATCAGAGAGTGAAAGAAGTTCCTGGAATGTGAGTGATAAAGGTTCAAATTCCTCTTCTGTTTGGAGCACAGACCTGAATTCAGGCTGTCTGCCTTCAGTGTACTGGAACTCTTCTGGAAGTGCCATAAAATCATAGAATAGTTTAATTGTAAGAGTCTTTAAAGGTCTTCTAGTCCAATGCCCCCCCACCATAAGCAGGGACATCTTTAACTATATTGGATTGCTCATAGTCCCATCCAGCCTGATCTTGAATGTTTCCAGGGGTGGGGTATCTCCACCTCTCTGGGCAACCTGTTTCTGTGTGAAAAACAAGGAGAGTTGAATACTTGTTTCTGGGCCACTTAAACTGTAAGGCTGTTTTCAGTATGTTGTGAACCTGTTAAATTATAAGTAATTTTGCAAAATAGAGAAATTTTAGCAGGGAAAAGTTCACCTTGGACTACAAATAATCTGGAAGTACAGAATGTTCATCTGGAAGATCAAGAGATGATGTTTAAGATCCTTACCCAAATTCCAGTAGAGTTGGGCTTTGATCTGTTTTCTGTCTTGTGGATTTCTTTAAATGCCAGCTGTTAAGCCAAAGAAAAATGAGGCAGTGCTGTTAATCTCCTCAACATTTCCTTCTGAATGTTTGTTCTTCATTTTTTAATTGGTGTTTGCTCGTCCCTTTGGTGGGAACCCCTTTTCCCAGTGCAGTGTGAGGAGGGACGCATTAGCTGGGCAGCTAATCAGAGACTATGGGTTCTGTTATTTGGAATCCAGCCATAACAGCCACAGCTTTGTAAATTGGAAGAGGAGGGGTAGTTTGGCGCCTTCAGATACAGACTTTGACAAAGCCAGAGTCTGCTGTTTTCAGAAGGAGTCCTTCTAATGGGCTGTGATTTTTGACCTGTGCTCCTTTAGCTGTTCCCCTGCTTGGTCTCTGCTCTCAAGATACTGCCAGAAAACCTGTTATACACTGATGTAATTTCTATTTTGTTTTCAGCATTTAAGTCATTTATATAGTGTACATGAGGACTTAGAAAAACCATGGGTTTATTTTTTGGCAAAAAAAGTACCCACAAAACAGTAGAAGAGGAACTGAACAAACTCACTTTGTTTATAACATGGTAAGATACTAATCCAGACAGCATGAGACCAAAGACCAGTTCTATGAATTTCCATCTTAATTTTATATTTACGCTTCTCTTCAAGAGACACTACAGTACTTCAACCACATTGTCGTTCTCATTTCATGATTCAGGCAGTTTCCAAAGGACAGTGTACTTCAACCCACGTCAAGTGGTAGTGCAGTTCCAGTTCTTGCCCAAGGCATCCACCAAGGCAGCGTCCTTCAAGTCAATGTAATTCACTGTGCAGATGAGGTGGGCTCAACTTTTCTTTGCAGTCAATAGTTTAGGTGGTAGTATTGAGAGTTTGAACCAAGTGAGTTTCTACTGTCATGGTATAAAACCTTACTACAAGTTATGGTTCTCCTGGGGCACAGTTGGTATGAGTTTCATTTATCACGTGCAGGATTCTCTCCATCATCCTCCAGTGAAATGATGCCCATGTGGCCAGAACTAGCACTCACTTCGGAGTCTGGCACAAATAGTGAAACTTACTGAAGAATTATGGAATTATTTCCAATTCTTTCAAATAATCTTGGAATTATGTACACCGTAGTTAGTGAACTCAGTCATGGGGTATATGTATTTAACCACAGCAAGCCAAGGGTTTTATAATCTTGATCTAATTTTGTTGCTATTCTTGTCTTCTCTGCTTTTTGTATAAAAATATGTCCTTTTAAAACCACCTAATAACACATTTAAAATTAAAGGCCTTGGCTTAATTCTTTGCTACCAGCAGATGGAGGCAGTTCTTTGGGAGCTCTTGAATAGGAGCTCTTGAATAGCCCGTGAATAGGAAGTTACAAGGTCCAGGGATCTGTTGTTTCTGTATTCACCAGGTGAAAATTGTGACAAATGGACCAAAAAAAATTGAGAAAGCCTTTTAAGAGACCTCACCATCTTAAAAATGCTCAGTTCTATTCTAAGGTGTCAGATTTAGCATGCAGTTGATAGAAGACCCATTTCTGGTTTGTACTGTATTTTAGATTAGGACGGCCTGGTGCTGCCTCTTTTACACAGAAAAGCAGGCTTCTCCCACAGGAGGTTTCAGGAATACGAGCAAGTAAACATAAATAATTGTAGATGCCATTTTTTTCTCACTTCTGTGGACTTCTATTTTTGCTGGAAAATGCAGAGATTTTGGTTTTTTCTTGTATGCCAGGCTCTTTGTTGTCAGATATGTTAGTAGCTGTTCTCTGCTCATTGAAGACTGCAGATATGAGCAGTCTCTACAACCTCTTAATTTATTGGAGCTATCATAGCTTACATGGGCTTACTCAAACTGTCCTTTCTGCTGGTTGGTAGGAGCTACAGGTGGCATATGGGTTAGCACAGAATTTCAAAGAATGCAAATCGATAGGTGTTGAAGGATGCATTGTTGCTCATGTTGATCTTTGGCCAAACATTTCATTTGTAGAATTTGTGAAGTATAACTGAAATGAGGCATTTGTTGTTTCTCAGGTCACTGAGCTAGCAGGCTACACCGCCCGTGTCTACAACATGTTTTCAGTCTTTGACGAGGTGAAGAGAGGCATCTACAAAAGAACTGCTGTTATTCAAGGGTCTGTAAACAATAGCAGGAGTGAAGATAAAGCAGAGTTACACATTGATGGGCCCTTAGAAATCAAAGGTAATTAATTCATATTTGTATGAATTTCCCAGGGGTGGTGGGGGAGGCACAGTGCAGTGGGACAGGAGGTGGTGAAAGAGGGTTTTTTCTATAACTAATCATCCTCTCAGCCTTAATGCCCCAGAGACCATGTTGCCTTTTATTTTAACCCCCTGCTACCTTATAACTCTGTCCTTATGGTGTGCTTTTGTAATACACAAAAGGGCTCAAATGTTTTCTGTAAAAACTTTCAATGAAAAGGCAGTTCAACTAAACTGTTATGTGTGATGGTGATGTTAGTATTCTTACACTGACAGTACCTGTTTTCCTCACACAGTTCATTTTTTTTCAGAAAGCTGAGACTGTAGCATTTTCATCTTTAACCATCACATTATTTTGTTTGAGGTAGGAGGAAAAAGACAGATTGGTTCAGTAGTTTTTCCCAAAAATACTGTGTTTTCCATGATTAAAGATCAGCCTGTGCTTATTTTTTCATAATTTAGTGGGAATCTCGACTGAAAATGGCAACTTTACCCTTCTCCTCACCTCCCAAATGATTTGATCAATATATACTTTTTCCCTCCTGACCCCACCCTGTGTCTTTGTGGTGCCACTGTCTTTCTGTCTCCACCCTCCCTGGAGCATTTTCTGTGTACATCTGTTTCTTATTGTGCTCCATTATGTGCCACCTCTCTCTGCCTCTTGCATCCAACTTCTCTCTGAGGTACTTAAAGGCAGCTTTTGCAATGTGTTTTTCCTCATTTTCCCAACATACCATTTCTTCTACTGCCCTCTGTGGTGTTGAAAAGCCTCATTCTCTTCTTTTAGCTTTTCAAAAGTTAAGCCTCAGTAGAGTTACAGGTCCCAAAGGGCTCTTTATAAAATAACTTCTTGCAGTGATTTCAACAGTGCTGCCCTTCAGCTCATATTTCTCTAAGGTCTTCTGACAAGGTTCATCATAACAAAGTCTGATGCAGCATGGTGGATAGGTATGGAAATAGCTGATGTCTAAATCTTGTAGATCTTGGTAATGCTTGGGTGATGTTAAAAGAAATGGCATTTTATAACTGTCGCATTTTGTCATGTACATGAGAAAAGGTTTGTAGTTCTTGGAGCAACGAAGTAATTTGGGGGCTCTTTTTACATAACTGTATTTGAAATCAAAACCAAATACAGTTCAGATATGCAAGTGTGCTCTTCAGGTTCCCTTTAGGTCTCCTGTATCTAAACCCCACTCCTCTTTTCTCTGCAACCTTTTCCCAAGATTTCATTCCACTACAGTCACACTTTTCATCCAGTCTGAATTCCTCCTAAGCCATGGTGACTAGCATTTGCTCTTGAGTAGTTGTAGCTCTCAGAGGCAGCTCGCCAAGACCAAGCATTGTGCACAAGGATTTAAGAAGAATTTAGGCCAGATGGATCTAGGCCACAGGCTCCACACTTTTTATGACAAGTCCTATTGTAATACTGGTTTTCCTCCTTTCTTTGGGTTGTGATCCTTCAGAAATCCCTGAAGAGTGGATTGTGTGTGGATAAAAGTGCACGTGCTCACATACATGTATGTGTCTGTATTGTTAGGGAAGAAAAACCTTAATATTCAGCTTCCCCAAAAACTCTTTGAACACATAATAATTATTTCTTTTTGAATCATCCAGTATACGTCTTTGTAACTAAGCAGTGTCTGTTTTGTGCCTTGCATTTACTGTTGTAAGAGTGTGAAAATATGAAAATGATAATACTATTTTACAGATAATAATATTGCCTTATAATGTATCTAATAGTTCAGAATTTTAAAAATGAAATAGAATTTTGTACATCTTGTACAAATACTGTCAAATTGTATTTCTGATTACACATAAATATACTTTAAAAGCATGCTAAAGTTGCAATCAAGCACTGTGAAGTTAGGATTAGGAAATGATCATTAAGCTTACTTAATTCTTAGTAGCTGAGTATATTTTGTCATAGATTTATTTTAACTACAACCTCTCCACTGTATCAAAGTAATTTCTTATTAACAGAAAAACACTTTTTTCCCCATAATCTCATGCTGTACACCACAGGATTGTTTTAAGTAAAACTTATTTTAGGAAAAAAGAATGCTTGGACTGATACTTGGCATAAAAATTTTTGCCCAGGTTGGTGTAGTTTGGCAAAGTTGAAAGCAATTGAACAAAGAGCCTCTAAATGAAAAATGTAAGACTGACCTTAACTGATGGAAATGCTACCAGAGTCTTTTATAATTAACTAACTAACTTGGCCTTTGTTACATTTTTCTTTGTTTAGATTAGTGTAAGTTATAAATAAACAGCTTTCTAATACGAAGAGAAATGTCTTTCCTTTGCATCTTGTCTATAAAGGTAGTTTCTACTACTTTTCTAGGAATCCAGCTAGTCGGGTTCTGTTAGACAAGGCCATTAACAGTGAACTGAGAAGTTAGTTTCATTCTTTTACTGTTTCCAGGACAGTTAATTTCAAAGTCCTTGTGTTATAGAGTATCCAAATGTCGAATAGAGATTGTATGTTTAATTTGCCAGAAATCCAAATGCCAAGTGTATCTACCTGACTGAAATGTTATATGAGTTTCTGCAAATACTTACAAGACACGTTTACTCTGTCTGTGGCATTAAAAAGAGATGGAAGCAAGCCATTAAATGTTTGCTCCTTTGCTCTCGTTGCTGGAGGAGACTGAAAGGTGCTCTGACTTTCAGAGCTGGTAGTGATTCCTAATTAAATCCTCAAAATAAGGTTAACTGGTCTGCCTGTGGCTAAGGCTGTCCTTGAACTTTTTTACTGCTTGGTATAAAACAGCTATTTAAAACAGAATACAGAAAATACAGGTAGAATTTGAATGAACACATCTTTATAGTGCATCACATATTTGTGATGCATACTGTGCATTGTGTTTAGGATCAAATTTAAGATTCCTTGCACATTCTTGCCTACTGTTGACAGTGTCTTTTGGACTAGCTAAGACTTGTTATCCAGATTTTCCACTAGGGGAACCTGGAGCACATAAAAGAGCAGTTTCAAACACCAGTCCTTACTTGAAAATACACTCTGTTGTGCACAGAGGCTGTCACAAGTGATTGCTTAATAGAAGGTTTCACAAACTCCATTTTTTTTTTCTTTCTAGGGAAAGTAATTGATGTTGATCAAGGAATTATTTGTGAAAATGTTCCTATAATTACTCCGAATGGCGATGTGGTGGTTTCCAGACTAAACTTCAAAGTAAGATGATATGCAAGAATCTTCTGATTGTTGCCATCACATTAACATAAACAGCACAGAATTCATATACCTTATGTTAAGTACTTGGAGGAGCATATGGATAAAAGGGGAAGTCCAGAAAGGTAGGCATAGTAGCTCAATAGAGGCAGACATATGTAGTTTGCTCAGAGAAAGAGAAGGGAGGATTTCTGTTGCTGTTGCCAGGTGAAAAACCGACCTGAGATTTTCAAAGGTGTATATGGGAGTATGCATCCATCTTTAGTTAATTTCAATCAAATTGTGATGCTTTACTCACAAAGGCTTCTTTAAAAGTCTGAGGTCACAGCAACAGTGAAAAAATCAAATCCGTAGTTTTGCCTGATCACCACAAAGAGCAGTGCTGACTAATAGCTTACAGCATAGTTCACAAGCCCTGTTGGGGAGAAATTTGTATTGTTTTTAAAAATCTGTTCCAGACACCTCTTGGTACCTGCTCACAATTTTAATGAGTAACCTTTACTGAATTACTTCCATATGTATCCTGTTCTGATGTTCCAGTGCAGATGTCATTCTTTTTAAAAAGAGCTGAAGTTATCAGAAATAAATTGAACAATTCCAGCAGATCTTTTAATTTAGCTAAAGCAGGGTGTTCCTTTTCCTCTGAATTAGGAACTAGGAGGAAAGGGTCCTAGCTATGGCAAATTTGCAACAACTTCAGCGTAGGAATTTCAGATTTGTAAAATCACAACTCTGTGATCAAGCAGACATTTATATTTATTAATTTGTCTCAAGAGACAGAAACAAAGAAAATATAGAAGTCAGTATATTTCTGTAAAACATAGATAATGACATTGTGATTATGCGTAAATATACACTCGTATATACACAGGGTAATGCTCAAATGAGTGAAAAAAAAATCACTTGGCATCACAGCCAAGTTAACATAGGTAATTAAGTGGGAAAGGGCAATGTGATATAGATTTTCCAAATCACTTGATTGGCCTCCCATACCTGCAGTTAGTATCACAGATAGGTACAGTACTGCTTGATACACTGTTAACACCTTTGGACCTAATCTGCATTAGAACAATTGATTCTGACTGTGATGTATTGATGCTGTAATATAATCATATTACATATTACATTACGTGCATATAATAATATTATTATATTATTATAAACATTTCTATTATATATTACTGTAAACATTAGTTTATAGAGATATTTAGACATAATAAAAATTATTTTCATTATCTCAGCCCACATATTTTATCTAATGCCACTGTTTCCAGAACAGTTGCATGAATACATGCAGCTAATCAATGCAATTGGTAGATAATTTTATATAAATGCTTATGTAACTCCCTCTTATGGGTCTTAGACTCTCTTGTGCCACATATACTGCATAGTAACTTCTTTGCATTTTTCACCCCCTTTGCAGGTTGAGGAGGGGATGAATCTTTTAATCACTGGACCCAATGGCTGTGGAAAGAGTTCACTCTTCAGAATTTTAAGTGGTTTGTGGCCTGTGTATGAAGGAGTTCTCTACAAGCCCCCTCCACAACACATGTTTTATATACCACAAAGGTACGTGTCTTGCTGAAGGTGTTGCCTCTTACCTGGTCACATGAATTTTGGCTCTTCTCACATTTTTAATCTGTGATGTGTACATCCAAGTTAAAAGGTGGTAAGCACAACCTGAGCTGTGTGAAGTGTGTTAAAAAAAAGGGATCTTTTCTCATTGCTGATGCAACATCATTAGTCATTGGAAAGGGCTCACATGTACTCGTTTTGGAGCCTGTGTTCCTCAGATGGCTAAAGACCTGGATAATTGGGATCATGGGAACAGACTGGACTCTGAAAGAAATTTGAAATAGACCTAGTATATCTCAAATCTGATTTCTTTTAAAACCAAGGATCAAAACAAGTGAGAATGGTTTGATTCTTAAGTGTCAAAGTAACCAAAACTTAACTTTCACACTGCAAGAGCACAATCCAATCCAACAGTAACTGCAGACTGCCTTTTTAATAATATGTGCTCATTTCACTAATGGAAGCTTGGCTTTGTTGTGCTTTCTTTGTACTCTGACATGCTGTTGGACTCTCAGTACATACTCTTAGGCAATTGGCTCTAGACTATCTCCTTAGGGACTTCTAACTATGTTGTTTTGCGAAAGCAAAGTCAAACACTGAACCTTTGCTTCCTGTAGTTCATTTCTTCCCATGGGCAAAAAAAGTATTCATGATTACAGTTTGTGGCCCTATTTAAAAAGTACAAGCTATTAAGATGAATGGAAAATATAACTGATCAGTAGATTTTCCTTGCTGCAGGTGAAGGTAGCAAAGAATACTGCTCTATGATTTTTTCAAATATCTGTATAATTTATTGCTAGCCATTGTCATTTTTCTGATTAACTCAAGAGTTTTATTTAGGAGTTTGGAGCAAAATGCTTTATTAAATGTTTTTCAAAACATTATTTCAGAATACCCATTCTGTGGAACATTCTTAAAACTGGTTTACTCAGAACAAAAGCTCATCTGGATTTTTTTCTTGAAGGAAGTCTTGAGTTTCAGCCACTTCCTTCCTCTGTGTGATCCCAGCCCCTACTCAGAACAACATCTGTGGCTGGCTTGCTTACTTGCCCTTTACTTACATTCCCTTTATTCTGTGAAAGCAAACAGACTCATCTTGCATTCAGGTGGATTTGCCAAGGTGGTGGTTGAGGAGATTGAATCACATCTGCTGGGTTTTCATTTCCATAAACATGGTTCTTTGTTAGCTGCTTCCTCTAACTTTTCAGTGCTGGAAGAGTTTGTCCAGCAGACCTCTTCTGTGAAACGTTTCAAAAAGTTTTGGTCAGAATTCACCCAGCATCTTTGCAGCCCTCTGTGACCACAGCCATGTAGGGACTGGCACACGCAGTCCATCCTAGCGGGATCCCCAAGAGGAAGGGTCCTGCTGCGATGTCCTTGCGGAATCCAAGGGACATTGCCTTAGCTCGGCTCTGTGGCTCTTCTTGAGCTCTGTGCTTCCCTTCCCAAGGGACAGAGCTGTGTCTGGATAAATGGGACAACAGTGAGTGACAGAGAGGGCTCTTCTGCAAAGTGCCACACCTTGACTGTGGCTGAAAATTCTGAAGTCTACTCTGGAGGACAGTTCAGCTGTGTCAGAGTACGTGTTGTTGGCTCAGAAATGTGGCCTGTCACTCATAAGTGTCTTGTATTTGGACAGGGACTGAGACCAAGTCTTGTAGGGATTTCTGGGTGAATGTGGCTGAAGGGGTTGATAAAAGATAGCAGTTTGTTTGGCTGTCCTTAAGGATCCCAAATTGTGGTTTTGCCCAATGTTTTTGCCCATACAGAGTCTGAAATGAATATCTGAGACACTAAGAATTACTTGAAGGGTATTCAGTTTTACATTGAAGTTTGTACATTTTGGACAAGATTTGCAACAGATCTGCTGGAGTTTTAGGGCTTTTGTGTGGATTGTCTTATGTGGTCCAGGTTTTTTTTTCTTTTTTAGCCTGTAATCTACCTGTGAGTGTTTTAACAGTTCATTTATTTGTGGCCTTAATAAATCACACATTCACTTGGGGGTTTTTGTCTGTCCCTGGCTCTAGTATATGTTTAGAATTTTTGTAGTAGTTTGTAAACTGTCCTGAAGTCCCCAAATTAAAGAGATTTGTTTTGTAAGGTCCTGCTGGTACAACCATTTTGCTTATTAACCCTGTGCAAATTGCTGCTTTATCAGAATTCCCTTCTGTTTGTTTATTTTTGTTAGATATAATTCTGTGAATTCTAGACTGAAAAGTAGAGTGCCCTGCCTACATTTCATCATGTTTACATTTCATCATAACTTTAGTGAAAATAGTTCCTGTCAATCTGGAAAATGTTTTGGAATGTGTTCCAGACTGACAGGATCTGGGAGGTGGTAGGATGGGATCAACCTGGCATCAGCCTTCCTCGCTCTTTTGTTTGGTGGGTAGGTGAAAACTGTGGTACAGCAGAAGGCTCTTGAATTGGTGAATGTCTATCAGAGCAGCAAGTTAGGATGACATCCCTGTGTTTATGTGTATACATTACATCTCTGGTCTAAGACACAGCAGATGGCTTTCCATTAGTGGACTCAGTTACCACTGAAGCATCTGCATTCCTGTGGCTGAATTTATTTCTGCATCAGCCAATTTTGAGTCAAACGTGGGAAACCTCATCTGCACTCATGAATGGTGGAGAATACAGAGACAACTGAGTAACAAAGTAGTCCACAGTCAACAGGAGCTCACTGAAAAGATTTCTTTTTCATTTCTGTTTTTTAATGTTTCAGCATAGTATTCCAGAAATGTGTGGGAAATCATGTGTCTTTGTTGAGTTCAAAAGCTACACACAGAACTATGATTTATTAAAATGTGAATTAGCTCATTGTATACTCCAAATTTCATCCACACTGCAAGTGCTTTGTAGTTAGCATTGCTTAGTGGTTTGTAGGCTTTAAAACAGAGCCTTAAGAATCCCTGTCTTTTTGGGTTTTTAGATTACTTAGCATAATTATACTGCTTTTTTATCTTTTGCTGTGAATCACTGTGAGGGCTTTTTGTCTCCCCTTGTATAGGGCTAGGCCTTGCAGAATTTGTCTGTAATCAGTCATAGTTCTGGTGGATGCTGATGGGACAAACTGCCCTTTTGGGGAGAAAAAACTGCCCTTTTGGAGAAAAGCTCAGGAATTTCAGGGGCTCTGCCACTGTCCCTGGCAGGCCTGTCCAAGAGGAGAGTGGGCAGAAGAGAGGGAGGCTTTAAGAGCCTTTCAGCAGTCCAGCATCATTTGGTGCCTGAAGCAGCTTGTTGTATCAGTGCTAGGAACTGGTCACACCTCAACAGGTTGTCAGATCTCATTGGAGACTCAGTAACTGGCAGTGTATATGTTCTTACCCCTTCTTCTTTCTGTCCCTCTTGCAAAGTAAAATTCATTTGTGTTAACCACCTCTTTGCATTCCTCTTTTAATCAACTGGCCAAGAATGTAGCATGAATGAAAAAATAAATACTCGTGGCATTCTAGTTGGTAAGGAATCGTGATTCCAATCAGAATCCAGAAACATCATTTTAAATAATAAATAATTAACAGAAGTATGTAGTGGGTAACATGAGTACTGATGCTAAAGATATAACACGAGATGTATCTGAAGCACTTGGGGAATTAGCCTTTCATAGCCTATCTGAAAGCAGCCTATTTCTCCAGACTGTGCCCTGTTTCTACTCTGTTGGTCTTAAACTTGGGAGGACACTCCATCTCCATGGAATTAAAGAGCTCTAGCACACAATTCCTCCTTGCATTTCCTCCAGCTTTTCTTGCTCTCCAGTGAAAAGTCTCAGCTTTTTCAGTTGTAAGGAAACAGATTCTGCACACGTTAGCTATCATTTCCTTAGTTTGATATAAACGCCAGCAAAATTGCACACCTACATACTTGCAGGTTACCTTGACAACAGCACAGGAGTATTCCTCAATATCTCTACACCGTAAAGCTGCAGTAAAGTTCTAATTACCACTGGGTTATTGATATAAATTGTTAATCATTTTCTGCCTGCTGTGTCATATTGTCTTATTTGCATGGAAGAATGTCTCATACAGTCTGTTAGTTCCATAACCTTTGATCATGACTCTCAAGTCTTCCTAGCACAGCACATATCTAAAATGTCCATCAGCATTTTCTCTGTCTTTCTTGAGGACTGATTCCTATAGAGCCTGGAGTAATACACTGTACTTCTTTCTCCTCATCCATTGTCACTGGTTTTTCTCTCCAGCTTGCTTTTACTGTAATTTGGGTATTTTTGGGAGAAGTGTGTTTCTCCAGTAGCATGCATAGTTTCTCTGTTATTCTGTGTGCCATTCTAGTAGAAGACCTAGCCACTTTCTCAGCAGTCACAGCAATGGTCCAGTTCTGTATTCTCTCTCTTTTGCTATTGCTCATTCAAGTAGATCTCTAACATTTCTTTCTTTCAACACCAGGGTTATCAAATGCTAAAAGGGAGGCAACCAAAGATAAACTAGTATCAAATTAAAATTTATATACCTATATCTTGCTGCCTTCTTATTAATGCTAGGACAGTATGGAATGGAACAGTTTAAAGGTTTATCTGGCCCTCCTAGGCTGTTTGGTTTCGCATACATCTGCTCTATTTCTGGTATTTTATATGGGGTTCATTTACAAGTCTTTTCTGTCTGGCATTTTTCCTTTTGTATTCTAAAAATATCCTTGGATACTAAACAAAATTGCATCAGCTACAGAGATATTTTTCCTCTCCATAGCTCTATCAAGTAATCCAAATGTCTGATGTGATTTGCCTCAGGTAGTCCAAGGATATTCATCATGTGGATGAAACCAAGCAAGAATGTTTCAGTTCTAAGTGATATAAATAATAAAGTGATGAAATAAAAGTAATTTTTACATTATAAGCACATGAAAATTTGAAGATTATAGTGCAACTCAAATGTTGTCTTAAGCATGGAATAGTTAGTAGTGGCCAGTCTCATCCTGAAACAGTTCTCGATTATGTAAACAATTTAATCTTGCAAAATTGCTGTTTCACTTTCAGATAACCTATATGACATATGGAAGTTTGTGTAAATGGAGTATATATCTATATGGTTCTTCTGTATCAGACTACTTTCTCATTGGTGTGTGGTCTGCTGGAGAAGTAGCCTGAAGAACTGCTGTGCAAATATGCCTATACGAGTTCTGTTGCCTCATCTCATTTAGATTGGCTCAGATGTCTCTGTCCTGTGTTGTACTCTGCACATCCTAGTTTGTTGTCAGCTAATACTGCTTTGTCTTTAACTATGATCCTTTTAGTTGAGTCAGCTGGAGTTAAGCTGTACTCTGGCTGCACATGCCAACACTGCACCAGCGATTGTCATTGCCCTTCAGCATTTTGCTGATAGTGCACCACCACGTTGACTTGTTCCTTCGATACTTTGCCATTGGTTCATGTCATGCGGTACAGATACCTGCTCCCTGGCACACTGGATCTGTCTGTCAGACTTGCTGTTAGCAGGTTCATGATGCTCCTTTTCAATGTGTTTATTTCCGAAGTTCACCACTTATCTGACAGGTGAGAAAAAGGTCTTTGGTAGATAAGCATTAACAAAAACCATACACAACACGCTTCATACTGTGTGCAATAGCTTGCATACTATTTTGATACTGATATGCTTTAAAAGTTGCCTGCTACTTTGTATCTTATTTTTCCTCTTTTGAGATTAATCAGTTCCAGACAGTTCTGCCATTTGTTGGAAGCTCTGGCCTTGCATCTGAGAGGGCTGTCAGGCTCTCCCCTTGGCCAGGGCACAGCTTCTCCCATTTCATCTTTTTGGCATTCCTATAGAAATGCTTGCACTTACCCTTCCTGATTGATGAAAGTTCCGTCTTCCCTCATCTAGAACAGAAAAGTTCTTGCCTTGCTGCCCTGTAGGTTGGCTGAAGCTTTGCCTGCCAGGATCTCTGTGAAACCTCTCCATTTCCACTGAAGGCTCACTCACAGCTGTAAAGTTTGAATGTTTGTTATTAGGTCTGTGTGCTGACTGCTCACAAGTAATGGCAGTACCTCTTGGTAGGACATTGTGTACAAAATTGACCAACACTGATAGTCAGAGGTGGAAAATGGTTTTGTGGATTAGTTGCTATTCCTCCCCGAGCCATGCCAGGTGTCTTCTCTACTGCCCAGACACAAGAGTCAGCTGATTAAAGCATAGTTTACAGGTCTTTTCTGTTATTAAGGAAAGTGTTGCATAAATTCCAGACTGAAGTATATAGTCAACTTGCTGCATTGGGGTTTAGTTTAGGTTTAAAATGTATTTACATAAATTTCACATTTAAGGGTTACTGCTAAACTGGTGCTTGTGAAGGACTTCAGCATTCTCCAGGGTTTTGGTCCCTCAGTGCCTTCAGACTGGGGGCATGTCTGGAGCAAGCTGTGGTTATGGTATGGTTACATACTCAACTTTTACTCCAGGCATCCATGTATGTGCCAGACTGTTTATGGAACTTCATTTAAAAGCTAGGAAAAATAAGCTTTGATTTTTTTTAAGTACATTGTCAGGTTAAGCTTGACAAACATAATTACCAAGTCATTAGTAGATTGTAAGAACTGAATACATGGCTGGTGTTTATAGGATCGATCCTGCAAAACAATGACGATCTATTTAATCTGTGTTAGGTTCCTTTTGCTGGTTAGGTACAAGCAGCTCATAGAATCATAGCATGCCTTGGGTTAAAAGGGACCTTTAAGACCATCTAGTTCCAAACCCCTGCCATGGGCAGGGACACCTTCCCTGCACCCAGGCTGCACAAAGATCTGTTCAGCCTGGCCTTGAACACTTAGAGGGATGGGGTATCCACAACTTCTTTTGCCTTTAAAATTTAGTTTTGGTAGCAGTGCCAGGGGAACAAGTTCACCTGGAGGTTAACTGAGAACTCCATGTAGTGGTGTACCACAGCTTAGCAGTGGTACAAAGTTGCACATTAGGGAGTAATCTGGTGGTTGCATTTACAACGACCTGGTTTCTTCACTAAGCTCCCATTAGAACTCTGTCCGGTTTGAGCAGTTACCTCCAGCTTAATGCACCTGCCTTGCAACTGCAACAAAGAATCTTTGACAGATGAACAAAATGGCAACTGTTTACTATTTCAATAATATTTTACCTAGGAGCATGTGAAGCACACTTTCAAATGCCTTATGCATATCAAGTAATGAGAAACAATTTGGTTACCTAACAATGGGAAGTACTGGGAAGCATAAACTACAAAATCTTCCTGACATAAAAAGCTTGATATGAAAAGACTGAAAGGATGCTGGCTTTTTTAAGGGAAGGACAGCTGAAAGCTCTAATAACAACTGGTAGCTTCCCTGGGAATAAGTCCTTTCTCCTCCTTCCTACTATCGTTTTCAATCAGAAACTCCATTACAGCACCCTATGCTTTTAAAAATCCAGGTAGTAGGCATAGCCAACACCTCCTTCTTGAAAAGAAGGTAGTAGTTCTTCCCATGCCCTTTAGGCTTTGCCATTTGCCTGCCCCTGTGTCCGGGCTCCAGAACTGTGTCCCAGCTCCAAGGTCATTCTTCTTCTCCAAACTTCTCCATGGTCTGCTCATTCTGACACATTTCTTAGGTTCTAGTTGTGTGTTTGACTGCCTGCAGGCTAAACCTGTTTGCCCAAGACCATGTCCAGATTTTGGATATGTGCAAGGATGGAGACTTTCCAGCCTCTCTGGGAAACTCGTTTCAGTGCTTGATCACCATCACAGTGAAAAATTGATTCCAGATGCTCATATGGCATCTCCTGTTTCAGTTTGTGCCCATTAGCTCTGATCCTGTCACTTGACACCAGCGAGAAGAGCCCAGCTCTGTCCTCTTTGCACCCTCCCTTCAGGTGTTTATATAAGTTGATAAGGTCCCCTTGAGCCTTCTCTTCTCCAGGCTGAACACCCCCAGGTCTCTTTCCTCACAGGAGAGATGCTCCACTCCCTTCATCAGTTCTGTGGTACTTGAATCCCATCAGATGCTAGGAGCCCAGCATTGTGCAGCATCAGATAGACCTAGTCACAGCACAGCATATGCTGCACTTGGTCCCATCTGTGCTAAGGTTCCTTGGCACTATGGTGTTGAGCGCTCTGGTAGGATTTTCTTAGGAGTAAACAATGCCATTTGTCACTTCTGCTGTCAAACCAAAGGATGTTGCCATGAGAACATGCTGCTTCACTTCAAGATAAAGACAAGGACACGCTGGCGGTGTAATTGCTGGTGCCAAGTGGGAGCTGCTTGCAGGCTCCTCTATGAAGATTAGCTGACAAAATTTATCCTGCACCCAGGAGATAAGTGCAGTGCAGCACAGGCCTGAAGGCCAAGCTGTACGTGCAGCAGAACCCAACACAGTGCAGCAAAGTATAGCACAAGCCCGCTCAAGGCAACTGTTCCACAGATCACCAACTCCATAATGCACGACAGTCTTCCAGCTGGGATCACTGCAGCTGCTTGTCCTATGTCCTAGGACCAGTTCACTAGAGGACACCGTCGACTACAAAGAGGGCCAGGGGTAACTAACTCAGACTTACATGAGTAACTTCTAGGTGAGATGAGTCTCTCCTGCAGACAATGCTGAGTAGTCCCCACAATAGTGGATTTTCACTTCATTGTTCTTTAGGCTTTAATTATGTCATGGTCTCGTGGGAGAATGTAGCAGGTGGGATTATTTTCTTCAGTTCATCATGTGTGCACCTACCTATCTTAGATGGGAGTGTGGCTTTCCCAAGAGGGAAGAGTTTCCCAAGCTTGGAAAATTATTTGCCTAACATTTTGCATTAATTATACCCTATCAATCTTAGTTTCTGCTTATTACTACAGCTCCCTTGTGGAGTCACGTCATGTACCAATTATGCTTATAAAATGTCTGTAATAATGTTCCATGTATCCATATACATGGTGTGTCTCTATTCTGTCTGTCACGTTCTGTCCTGTGTAATGCAGTGTTTCACAGCAGATTAGAGAGGGAAGTCAGTGCAGTGTGTGGCTTCTCACTTGTTGGCAGGTGTCTCACTGCAGACACACTATTGCTCTGTGAATACTTGT
This sequence comes from Edolisoma coerulescens, assembly GCA_013397115.1. Classification (NCBI taxonomy): domain Eukaryota; kingdom Metazoa; phylum Chordata; class Aves; order Passeriformes; family Campephagidae; genus Edolisoma; species Edolisoma coerulescens. The sequence goes on along the minus strand of VWZW01004611.1, from coordinate 185,133 downwards.
GTATGGAAAACGTTACACCATGGACAACTAAGCAGTGTAGAAACCCAAAGCAAAACCAGCCTTTGCTCTAGAGGCTTTGCTGTCTACACTTCGTCTTCTCTGTGAAATAAGTTGTCACTTCTCATCTACAAAACTATGAAAAATTTGGGATCATTCTAAAAGGGGGGAAACTGCCTTGTTCATTGTATTACATTGCTGTGATAAAACTCAGAAACACCTCTTAGGCTACAGTGTGCCTGGTGGGACTGGCAGGCTAGAACCTTGTCCAGAACAGCCCATTGTTCTTTCTTCAATTCATTGATCCTCATGATCATCCATCCAGATAATCCTTTTATCATCAGTACTGCCGGAAGTATGAAAAGACTGGGTGTGCAAACACTGGATGTTTAAGAAAAGGAGAGTATTTTCCCTTCATTTGATTGATTCATTGCAGGTGGTATAATTACTTGAGAATGCATTAGCTGCTAAAATTTGTAGAAATTGTTTGGAGTCTGATTTTAATTATATATGTGGTTTTGTGTTTTCTCTGCCTATCACAAGATACAAACAGACTGAACTGAATAATTATGTGAATTGTTCACCTTAAACATTTTTTGCCATCTGATCAGTTCCAGTAGTACTCTGTCTATACATGATCTTAGTAATAGTGAAAAATCATGAGATGAGATGATACCCGAGTATGAATAGCACTTTATTTTAAAGGCTTCTTTTACCTTTCTGGTTATTATGTGTTCCCAGATTGTTTTCTTGCAGAAATGTGCACAGCTTTTTCACAAAAAAAAGCCACAGAGTGATTAATGTGATTTTTTCAGCCTTTGATACCAGATTCTAATTATATGCATTGAGTATTCAGCCTTTCATACTGTGCATTTCATTTCCTGTTAACTATCTTCTTTGGCATTATGGTCTTTAGTGCTCTGGTAGGATTTTCCACTCAGGTAACTGATCTATCTGAAATATTTAGAGGATGTTTGTGGCTAGTTCTGTATGAGTGGAAAGCAAAGCTCATTGTTGGGTAGTTTAAAGACAGATCAATTATTTATGTATTTAGAAGGGTTGCTGAAACTTTAGCTGGCCCTAAAATCCCTTGAACTAGACACAATGTGATAAACAACTTGTTGTGTTTTTTTAAATTTTGATAACTTTTATTTATTATTTTTTAACTCTTTGGTGATAGCACCTTCTGTGTGAGAGTAGTGGATACAACACTACTGAAAAAGAACTTAATTCGCATTCATTCAAGACATTTTATTTTCTCAGATTTATAGTGGTGGTGCCATCTTTTTTTTCTGTTTATTTTATTAATGTCATAGAAGAATTATAAAGAATTCAGTTACTTTAATTTGTGGAAGCTGTTCTTTCTTGTAGATCACTGTTGATCAAGCATTGCTGTTGGTGGAGATTGGACTTTTTGCTATTAATCTAAATCGGGAGCATTGCAGTAGCTGGAGTTTTGTTGAGGTGATTTTAGACAAAGTATAGCACCTCCTAAAATTACAATCTTGGCAAGCAAGATGATAGAAAATTCAAATATTGGGGGATCCCCTAGATGGTCAGGCAGAGATTTCAAGCTTTTGAAAAATGATCCAAAATATCTTATGTCGTAGGTAAAGGGAGCCACCTAGAGTTAACTTATAGGAATCTCTAAGTATAAATGTATGTCTGGTCTTCTGCCACTTACTGCACCTTAGGTGCCAAACTGAGAGCTAAGTGTTAAACCCATTTATCTCTCCTGAGAGCAGGCACCTAAATTAGATTGGAATCCCCTTTAAATATTTTTACAGTGCTGCTGAAGGGTTAGGATAGTTACTGGATTTTATCTGAAAGAGCATTGGGGAAAAAAAAGACTGGTACTAAAGTCTCCCTTCTTCCAGTTGAGGGCTCTGACTGGTGTAGTATATAATTAGGCTCTTTCCAATTACACTCTCTTTGGACATGTGGTTGCTGCCTCTCAACAGTAGTTTCCTTGCTTCAGTGGGAAGATTAGAAGGTGCTCTGTCTTTGACTCCTTTTTAGCCAGGACACTAGCCTAGAAAAATAGCAGTCTGATGCCCTGCAAGCTGAGAAGAACTAAGCCTGAACTCAGTTCTTGGAAGAGCTATGCTAACCATAAACTTGTCATACAGCCCCTCCTCTTGCATCTCTAGTAGCTGCAGGGTTTTGTGCTGGACTTAAAACTGTTGCTCTAATATTCCATGCTGTGCTGAACCTTCCAAGGAATTAGACAACATTTGGCTTGCTGAACTGGAGATTCTTCAGAGCAAGCACTGACTCCTTAAGATCTTTCAAGTTGTGCCTAGGAAGGCACCCCCATGGCTGGGGCTTGGGCTCCAGTATCACCTTTTTAAATAGAGATGCCTAAATTTGAAATACATTTTATTTTAGTTGTCAAATCAAGCATGCTGAATTACACTCTGAAGCCATCCAATCTCCTTTGAAAATCCAAGCTGCAATTTATCTGAAAAGGATAATCCCAGGTGTAGTGTTCCCCTTTTTCTCTCCTACTTGGATGTATTAGAGATGCATCTTGTCAGCCAGACCCTTTTAAGTGGGTCAGCCAAGTGTTTATTAGTTGCATTGCACGTAATTTCTCCACATAACTTTGCATATCAGTGAGAATAATATTGCAATAATAACTGCAAACACACTTGGACAGCAAATGGCAAATCAGGTATTGATCGCTCAGTCAGGGCCATGCAGATGGGTCTCAGAACCACAAGCCACACATTTTTAGACTTTACCTTCCATGGAGGAAATGTTAATCCCATCCTGTGCCAAGCAAGGTGAGGTGAGCTTTAGACCATACCTGAAAGCAGTTCCTTGGACACTTACATTCAACTAATACCCTTTAACTTCTGATGCCAGACACCTAATTAAAGTTTATTTTTGGTCACTTTCTTATTCCAGGGTGCTTGTAGTTAAGACTGTGACCATTCAGATTGCTTTACAGACTCTCAGAGTCCATATTGATTGCTTGCTGTAATTCTTTAAAATAAAATTATGGATATCAGGACAGATTATCAGTTCTGTCAGCACAATTTATTTTGCACAGAAGATGAAAATACCTTTGAATACATTCAGGAAGCATTGGAAATATTTCAAGTGGATATGGCTTGTTCTGGTTTTGGAACAGAAATTTCTTCACATCTGAGCAAGTTGTCTCACTTAACTTGCTACCCCGAAGTGTGAAGTCCTCTGCTCTTCAAGACATCAGAGAATTACTAGATGTCAGTACAGCCTGGCTACCATGTGCAGGGATCTACAGTCCCTTTGAATTGCACAATACCCTTTTCTCCACGCGAACAGCTCCAGCATGTAAGTCCTCTGTTTGGAAGGGCAAGGGCTGGTACGTCCTGCAGAATGTTCTGTAGCACCTGCCCCCTTTTCCCTTCCCAGAGCTGACTGCAGTGAAGAAGCCGTAGCATCGGCAGCACTAGCTCTTCCTTCCCCTGTGTTTTCTCAAGTATTATGCCAGGATTGTACACAATGTCATGTGTCAACAGGACCCTGGGGAATTGTCCATACCACATGCTTCAAATTGCAGATTCTTGATACTATCTTTCTTTAAAGCTTGCACTGGAAAGAGGAAGCCATAAGCCTTAGGGATGGTGGCTTGTTTCTAGCAGAATGAAGTCACAATGCTGCAAGGTGAAGAAGCACTGAGTGCACCAAGCTAAAATTTGTCATGCAGTAAAGCTGTCAAACTGACTGAAAAACTATCAGTTTATGAGAACCAAAAGTGTCTCTTCCAATAAATGCCTTGATACTCCAGAAAAACAGGCAAGAATTAATAAGTTTTCATAGCTTTTTGGAGGCTTGATACCAAAGCTTTAAAAAAGGATTACTGGTCTTAAATCCTGTATCTCAAAAACAGCATAGAAATGTTTTTTCAGAAAGCAGAGAAAGAAAGAAAACAATTGCAGGGCTATTACCACCACAAACATGACCTCAGCATGGCAGAGGAGTTGCTTTCAGAGTCTATAAGAGTGCTTTCTTTGAGGCTGGAATCCAGACACTGTGGCTGAAAGGAAAAACTCCATCAGAAATCAATTAAGTCCAGTTAAACTCAAGTATTACTTCAGGACAAAAAGACTGGTTTTGTTGCTCAAACTGCTAAAAAATTAATGACAGCAGCATTTTAACAAGGAGCTTACTAGAAAAGCCAAAATTTCAGTGTTGCTGTATCCAGTTACCCATACTTCTTACTGATTAGTGACCTGCTAAGCCCATGTAACAAGAACATAACCCCATTTACAAGGACATCTGATGTTTAACAGTTTTAATGTGTTTAACTTTGTGGCACCCGTGATACATAATGAGGTTATTGTCTTCAAAGCATGGCTAGAAAATTCTGGTTTAGTATAAGTTTATGAGTATATGAGTTACATGAGATCTCAGCTAACTTTAGCAATTAGTTATCTATCAATTATTTAGAAATCAGTTATCTTAGTTAGTTGCCTGGGCTGTGCCCCCGTCAAGGGAAAAGACACCCCCAGGTAGCAATCAATCCCCAGCCGTAAGTGAATGGAATAAATCAACCACAGAGGTGCCTCTCTTTGTTATCAAGATTTGAAGCCCCAAATGAGGTATCCTATGCCAAGAAAGATGAAGTGCTCCCTCAGGGACATGAATGACTTTATGAGATGGGGGGAGCAGAGCATGCTCTCTCACCTCCTGGAACAGACCTGTAACCATAAGCCATTCTTTCTTTCTGCTAGTTAGTAATTGATGGGGTTTGTTATTCCACTGCAGGCTGGGCTTTTCTGTAATTTTTACAGACTAGGTGGGGTGAGGCATGCTTGGTAGTACCAGTGTGTTGAGATGGGAGGCCACAAGGAAAATCCAGCTGTGCCAGGAAGCAGGGCTGGTGACTCAGTAAACAGCATGGCACCAAGTGTCCTGGCACACTGTGTTTGAGCATTGCTTTCCCTGTTTTGCTGTAGGTTAAATCTCAGAGCTGCTAGTCATTACAGGATCATACTTCACCAGAGTAAGGTATTAAAGCCCAAACAAATTATATGATAGGTAGCTCTGTCCTCCTTGCCCTTAACTGCAGCTTCACCTAAATTACAGTCTTACCCACTGATTTAAAACTTTCTGAGCCCAGGTGGAGTTGCTTTTCTGTCCCAGAGGTGGCAGCAGTCAGGAGCAAGTGGAGTGTTTTCTACATATGCAAGAAGTCAAGCCCTTTGGGATTTTAGATGGAGAGCATTGTGGATATGTAATATCTCATTACTTCATGAAGTTACTTAATGTTTAGAGTTGAGATTTTGCAATGTCCCAATTAATGCAAGTGGTTCACTGCACTTGGTGCTAGTGTTCATGCAGCAGCCCAGGGCAGTACTATTGCCACAATAAGCAGAGCAAAACAATGAGCAAAGAGGAGCAAGCAGTGCTTGTATTTGACTTGTGGTTCTGGTTTTGCTTCATCTGGGTGCTTGCCACAGCACAGAGATGACCAAATATTTGCAAAGGGTTCAGATCCTCTGCCCTTCCCATCCTCACCCAGCTGGTGGTGAAAGTAGTTTAACTATGGGCAGGTACAGACAGTTCACCATGGATGTTTGCAGCACTAAAACCAGTGCCGCTGATGCCAGCTTGCATATGAATTTTAGTTTATATGGCATCTTTAGTTCTGTAAGTCTTCATTTGTTGCACTGTTCCTTCACATTACTCCATGGTGTGTAGGAACTCTGAGAATAACAATGGATAGATCCACCCTTCTGCAGACACCTCCAAGGGAAGGGAAGAAATCTGCTGAGGTATTACACATCTCTGCCAGGCAAAGCCTCTGCACGGCTGAGACCTTCCCACCACACAGGTCCAGAGCTTTTTAGGAAAGAAAACTGACCCCTTTTTAGCATACTGTGAAGTTGTTGGAAGCAGTTCTTGGTGGCAAGAGCAAGCTGCCTGGAAGCCTCCTCATTGCTGGCCCAGTTTTGACTGCTCCTCTATCCTTATCCCCTGGCACTCCAGCTTTAATAAGACTAGCATTGTTTCAGCAGACGAACCCAGAGGGAGTTAGTGGAACTCTTGGCACAGAAAGCAGGACAGAGTCTGGAGCCTGACTGTTCTTTGGCTCTTTCCCTTCCAAACTCAAAATCCCACTGACTGTTCCTGTGGTGTTTCCAGTTTCCAAGAGCTATCAGCAGTGTCTGTGAGACAGGATGGATATTTGTCCTTCACAAGAAATCCTTAGACCAGCAAAAGAAATGGTCAAACAGATGTGTCTTAGGTTGCCTTTGCTATTTTAACGTGCATGGCCTGATATCTTTTAGAGAGCTGTGAAACTGTGTACTAGGAGGATTTTTGGGGCCTGGGCTGTACCAGAGGCTGGGCACAGCTCATGACATTGTGGCAATTGTCCATAGCCATTCCCCAACCATGACTGGGGACTCTGGCTTCAAATTGGAGACAGCTTGTTTTAGTAAGACAGATGGTATTACCTGGTCTGGAAACATGGTGATTAGCTGGTGGTGAAGAAGCTGCTTCACATACAGCACAGCCTTGTACTTGGCAAAGGGAGGCTGGTGCTGGGAGGTGTAAGGTGACCAGCCCCTTTAATGTGTGCTACTTTGCAACTCAGAAGTGGTACACTGGCTTCTAGAGCCAGCTAAGTTATGCCCGGTCCCGATTCTGCACTCCAGAATAGTAGAGAAAGAAGGTTTTCAGTGCTCTCCTGTCTGACTTGTGTGTCTGCTGCTACACCATGGAATTCTTTACCAGTTTGACCTGCAGTATTTTTGTTACAACTTGATTTTAACATGTGAGTGTTTAAATCAATTTCTAAACCTCTTAGACTACCAAACCTTGAATACAGTATAGCTCTGCTGATTCCAAGTGAAAGCACTCCACATGGGCTGTGAAGTGGATATTTACTCTGCCTGATCTGTCATTGTATTTCCATGCTAACACTATCCTTGTTGTTACCCTGTAATCAGCTGCTATGGAAACAATACCTTGTCCTTAAGGTAAGTTTAGAAAAATGTTCACCCCCAATACACCCACTGGATAAAACCAGTTTTAGCAACAATGTGTTTAAAGCCTTATACTCTGTTCATAGAGCATCAGCAAGATGTGCTCACTTGAAGCCAGCCTCAGATTACCAGTTTCTGTGTATTGTTCCTCAGGCCCTACATGTCCATTGGAACACTACGAGATCAGGTCATCTATCCAGACTCGGTGGAAGACATGCATGAGAAAGGCTACCAAGATCAAGATCTGGAGTCTATTCTGCATATGGTTCATCTGTACCACATAGTTCAAAGAGAAGGAGGTAAATTGCATATTTTTGTAAAAAACATGACAAAATCCATTCGTTGCATGTGTGTCTTAGTGTGACTGACCTTTACTAACTGAACTGGCAAGACTGGATCGAGACCTTTGTGGTTGTGGGAGCTGCACAGCCACATGATTGTTGCTCCTGATGCTAACAGAGGGAGAAGAGCTGAGTGCTCTTCCCCTGCCCAGTAAATCCATGCCCAAGCTGAACAGCCTCATTATCTTGCGATATCCAGTCTTTTCCTGGTATTGTGGGACACTGACTTTCCTTGATTTTCATAAAAACTGTAACCTGTCTTAAAACATTGTAATGTCACTGACTACATCAACTTGAAAGCATGTGAATGAAGAGGGAGTCAGATCTGCTTTCATCTCCCTAGTTTGTGGGATCAGCAGGAGTACGTGCCATGAGAAGGTGTCTGAGACCACCCCACGGGAGTGAGCAAGTTAAAGATAACCAAGTGACACTGGCTGGCAGTAAAGTGTTGCCATCTACTGCTTGCTGTTTAAGTTGCCATGTGTTCTCAGCATTGTTCGTTCTCAGAGTAGGGGACAGTGTATATATACTGGCACTATAAATGTCAAGATGCTAAAGGTTTCTTTCATGTCTAAGGAACTGGAGTATTTCTTGGCTTTTTTCTCCCAAGCACAGCAATGATTTTTATCCTTTTGTTCCTACCAGACACTAATCTCTAGTTTCAATTTCCTCCCCATCATTATACTTTTAAAACAGACATAGGACAAAGTTGGTAACATATAGAGAGAAGAAAAAGGATCTTCAGATCCCTTTAAAGGGTCTGCTGAATGTACCCTGCCTTTCTCTGCCAGCTGTCAGGGCTGGTTTTGATCAGGCACTTTGGGTGCATTGCCTTGTAGTGTGTGTGCTTGGTGACTCTCAGGATCATTCTGGCAACAGAGAGTAGTGCTTCAGCCATTGGGAATCCCAAGACAATATTTAAATTCCCATTCCTGGATGGCATCCTGTTGTTCTGTTAAAGAGGCAGAAGGTGTCTTTTATTTTTAAAGTATGCGTGGACACTTCAGAGTCTATTCTGCTCATTTTAGAGTGGGAAGTAGTAATCATTTACTACAGCAATTTTATACCTAAAGATACTTCTCCACCATGGGTTAATGCTTCTTTGTTAAGAATGTAATAATGACTGTTGCAATAGAAAATAAGAATCTGCCATTGTTCTGATTCATGTTATTATTTAGATCTGATCCTATAACACAAGAAAAAGTGGGCAGAGCTAAACTCAGTGACCGGAACAATTGGCCTCTCCTTCCTACACTGACATGACAACTATTCCTGTTAGTATTCCTGAGTCACTTACTTCACTAAGTGAGGTGCTCAGATTGCAGAAGAACAAGCAGGAATGTTGGAATGGGCAACTGGAAAAGGAGGAGAAGTTAAATTGTCAGTGGCAAGAAGTCACTGTGGAGTGTGTGCATTCATTGTGTGCTGGTACTTGTGGCTGGACTGCACAACACGTGACCTTTGGCAGCCACAGGCACCTCCCCAGCAGTCTCTGAGTGCTCATGGTTGTGATTTCTGACCCTGCAGCTGGATCATGTAACTGGTGATGGGGCAGTCCCTGTGCCCTGTGTACGAGATACCTTGGCTACAGTCACTGTTCTGTGTTGCCAAGCTGAAACCCCAGGTTTGGATCAGTCTCGCGCTGCTTTCCGCGCCAAAGAAAGTATTTATTGCTGACCCTCTTCTTGCTCTTCTGCCTGTCTGACTGTACAGACACACACAATCTATTACAAAGTCTAGAGGACACTGTTAATGTTCACTGGTGCAATATCGAAGCTCATGATAAGAGCACACTGTGCAAAAGTTTGCACAAACAAATGTTGGGGAAAAACGTGTCTTAGGCGCTTTGTGATCTAAAGCGACAGAAGTGGGCAAAGCCGGAAAACAGGGAGAGAGATTAGCACATACCAAGAAGTTTTTAGGACCATAATATACTTACTTGTTCCCTTTTCTTCTTGGGCATTTGCGGAGACAAGTGCCAAGTAGGAGCAGAGAGGAAATCTGTGACATATGATTTGACACGTTACACGGATTTCATATGCTTAGATATTTTTTAAAGCTGCCCCTGGTCTGGGATGAAGACTCATGTTCTAGGGTTTTTGAACCAGCAAGACAGAGAAATACTTGCTGAAAGTGAACAGTTGAAATTTTTTGTTTACACATAGACTAGTATTTTTTCATTCCAATTTTTATTTTATTCTTTTGCTTAAAATCATATTTTTAAACTAAAATTATTTTTATTAAAAATGGAACTTTCTTCTTTCTGAAATAATGAAAAATCCCATATAAACCTCTTGTGCTTTAATTGATCACGAATGTCATGTGTGTATAATCTGATGCTTTGTAGTTTTGTGTTCTGCTCCTTGTAGGCAGTTATGAAAAAGCCAGATGAAGCCAAAAGTGCACAACTTATTTGTTCTGGCATGACGTTATTGTTTTTAGCTGAATTACTTCCACATTGCATCAGTACAAGGGTCACCACATTCCAAGTATTATGTCTGGTGTTGTTTCTGTTGCTGCCAATGACAGAAATTCCTCTCTTTTTCTAGCATTAAGTTTTGACCCAGTTACAAGTAAGTAAAACAAATAGCCCAGTTTGGCATTTAGCTTCCATGTTATCCTCATGAAACATTTTGTAGTTGGTGTCAACAGAATATATCAAATCCACCAAAACAACCAAAATCCCCCTCCCCAGCACCACTATTCTGGATGTTCCTGAGCCCAAGCCCTTGAAGAAGCGAGTGCAGTGGCTGTTGGCAGTAGCCCCCCCGTGCTGCTGGAGGCAGAGCTCCCTTCCCACTGAGGCCCACACTAATGTTTTTCTCACCAGCTGGATATTAGGCGAATGCTGTTTTGTTACTTACCTTTTTATTACCTGTAAGGTGCCCCCATCAACATCTGCGAAGTTTTTAGCTCTACCAGAACCATAATTTCATACAAAATGAAGGTTGCATTCAGTATGTGTGGTGAAAAAGCATGTCCAGAAATGGGGGCTGAAAGCATGGAGATACGCAGTACACATACATAAAGTAGTTCTTTCTGACCTGCTTTGAAAATCTGTGTATATTTAGCAAGTGTCAGTCGAGGTGCAGCCCTGGGCTGCCGACAGCCTGTCACACGAGGGGAGCCATGAGGATGTGTAGCTGCGCGGTGCACGCGTGACCGGGCCTGTCCGGTTGGGGCTGATGACATTACTGAGCAAGTTGAACCTGTTCATGGTTTCTCAGCACCCCAGATTATAATTATTCCTCATTATTTTGCGCATTTGTCATATCTTTGGGTCTTGTCCAGGGAGCCTGTGTGCTAGGCCACGTATAAACAGATGGACAAGCCCATTTCCTCTCTCTGAGATTATTTCATGTGATCACTTTAGCCCTGGATTTGCTTTTGTTACTGGTACCAGCAGGAACTCTGGAGAGTTCTGCCAGCTTTTCCAGTGGCTCTGAAATCCAGAGACACAAATCCCTGCAGTGTCATGCTGAGCTGGGGCTCATGCAATTGATGGTCTCTTTGTTCTTTGCTCAGTTCCGGGTTGTCCTTGCATATTCATCCTGCAAAGCACTGGGCTCTCTTTATATACGCTGTGAAAGAGGCTTCCATGCCTGAAAACTCGGCAGGGGTGGACTCTCTGGCTGTGGTCTGCTGTGTTAGCCTTTCTTCTGTCCTTCAGTCCATGTCTGATAAGATGCATTGGAATGTAGATCTGAAAAAGGAACTTTTAAGCTTATCTTTTCATGGCAGCTGAATGCTCAGTCTTGCATGAAAATGCAAGGATTCACAAGGATGAAGGGTGCAGAAGGGCTACAGATCCCAGGAGTAACCCATTTTCTGTTGCCAAAAACAGCTTGCATTTTCCTGCAGAAAACTGAGATTAAAAGAATTATAAAAGAAGGCATGCAAGAAAATGAAATGCTGCTATCCTGAGGCTATCACTAGTTTTTGCTGGCAGCTCTATGTATTTCTGCTGCTGTTACTGTGCCCCAGCACATTAAACATGCTCTTTATCTTACTGGCTGCAAAAGCCATAACAAGAAGGTGGGCAAGGAATTTGGACTATGAAAGCCAGGATTGTATTTGCACCTACTGAGAGATTTGTGCTGCATTCATGGGCGAGCCATTTCATTTCTTCATTTGTGGAGTGGATGTAGTTATGGGTGACCTAAGCCACTGACTTGGCTGATACTTCCAGAACACTAAGTACCTTCACTGACCTATGCCACATCAGCAGGAAGAAACAGGAGACAAGTAGGTACACTATTGTTCACAGACGGAGAGGGGTCAGTTCAGTATGAGTTACAATGCCTAAGTGTTTGGATGAAATTATTTAGACATTAGAAAAAAATTTTTTAAAGGGATAATATAAAATTGCATCTTTCCTTATCTGCTGTTTGAGGCATTCTAAGTGGAAAATAGGAGAGTTCAGGGAGGGTGCTAGGCAGGAAGAGACAAGATGCATGTCATGTTCAGTTAGAATGTAAGTTGAAGCAACCACAGAGATGACCATTGTATCCTGGTAAATGGAGGTTAAATCTTACACTGTTAGAGAAAATAATAGAATTATTTTGCTGACAAGAGGATGCTTCTTTTTGGACTTCATTCCCTTTTTGTCTTTTAATAAGCCTTGGTAAACCAGCTGATCAGGAAGAAACTATGAACTCAGGCACTGCTTCCCCGGGCACATGTGCACACATGCACACCCACCCACACCGTAGCTCAGATCCAGGTCCTGGAGCTCGTCTGTATTCTCAGCTTAAAAATAACATAACAGAAGCAGCAGCTTGAATGTTGTCTTCAGAAGAATAGTTTTTTCTATGGCTTTTGTGAAGAACCGTTCCCATCCCTTCTAGAACCCTTTGCCAAAAGGGAGCGCTCCAGGTGTTTTACAGTACTTTTTGGAAGCTCAGGGTGTTGGTGGAACAGCACTCCAGCTCTCTCTGAGGTCCCAGCACTGGGACGGCTCAGCAAAAGCAGCCTGTGTGTATCTGTTCCCTTTACCAGAGTATATCCAAATGGTGATTCAGTTAATCACTACACAACTCCATCTTTGCTGGGAGCCTGCTGATAGAAAGCACTGTATGTGCTCCTGGGAGGGTACCCACTGGCATCCTTAAACAAGAATGGAAGGAAAATAGGGAAAAACTATAGGATCACTAAAGGTGATGTCTTTCTTACATATGCCTGTTTTTTAGATCTAACTTTATAAATACTTATTTAAAAATCATTACATTATATTTTCTAATTTTATGTAGAGCAAATTCTTAAAATTTAGTCTCTGCCATAATCAGTTCCTGGGTTTGGTCACACAGCCCCTCATCAGATGTTTCACTGATGTTTTGTTCAGTCCTGCCAAGCCCTGGTATAGCACCAAGCACAGGTAGAGCAGTACCAAGCCTCCTGCACCTTCACAAGCCCCATTGTCTCACATTTGTGTAAGTATGAGAAATAACACAGCCCACCCTCCTTGCTTTATCTTATTTATAGTCTTTTCTGGCAAATATTTATTTTAAGTTTGGCAGTGGCAGAAAAGGGGTTTTGGTTGTGTTATTAACTTTTTAGTTACAGTGTTTCTGGGGCTGATCTGAAAAAATGTTCTCTTCCTCTCAGCCCTGCTCCTGCTCCATCTATTCATCTCATGAATAGGTGATCTGCTGAGAAAAATGTCTTGTCAGATTTTTTGCTACATCCACACTCTTTTTTTTGAAAACTCGTCTATTTTGCTACTCTATCTAGCTGGATTGTTTGACTGAAAATTTATTTTTGGTAAGGTAATTTGTTATTTTAAGTTTTCCAGCAGGAGGAATGAATCATGCCTGCGTACTCACAGAGCACTAGTCTGCTATAAGATCACAGATAAAATGCCTCATGCTCCTGTTGCATGTACCTGAAAGTGATTAAGAAATAAATCAGTTAAGAGACCATGTAGAATATTAAATAAGGATACCCCATGTTATAACAGTTGTGGATTATTTTTAAATACAGGGTAGTAGGAAATTATTAGAGAAGATTCTTCTGTCTGTTTGCAGTTTTGCTGCCTGTCTGTGCACACGGATACATCCCTGTGTCTGCAGTTGTGTTTCTGTTGGGTTTGCTGACATTTTTCTTTGCCTATGGTAGTGAGTGCAGTCTGACACTGTTCTTTATTTTTTACACTTTATTTATTTTAATTTACACTTTATTTTATTTTAATTTAATTAATTTATTTTAATATTTAAATTTCCACTCATGCCTTTCAAGAAAAAATAGAGAATTGTTCCATGAAACAAATATGACAAAATAAAATTGCTAGTTATATACAGGTCAAAGAGGTTTTTTCGAAGAGATGGTAAGTAAAGTTTTTTGATGATATCTATATGACCAAATAGTCTAAATTCCACTTTCAAAATTGTCACGATACAAGGGACATTTTTCCAGTTGATTGCCAGTGGATAGACGTTGAGGTATTTCAGAAGATGTGATTCAGAAGCCTGAGCTGTCTCTTCTGCAGTGGAAATGCTCTTTATAATTTTGGTTACAGATTGCAGAGATGTTGGAAGTGAAGCTGCATTTCCTTTGTAAACTTACATTGTCCTGACTCATTTTGTTTGCATTTTTTTAAAAAGGCTGGGATGCCATCATGGATTGGAAAGATGTCTTATCGGGAGGAGAAAAACAAAGGATGGGCATGGCCCGGATGTTTTACCACAAGTAAGTATTATGATTCATTCCTTAAGAAGCATTTGAAAATGAGAAGGAGTTTTGCAGGGATCCTGTTACAGTTTGAGCAGTAGTATGTGGCTGTGCTGCCACCATATCAGGATGCCCTCAGCAGCTCTGCCAGGCTGGCTGCCTGGGGGTGGCACGCNGAAAGGGAACATGGGAGGGATCAACAGGGAACCAGCCAGTGAGGATGGAACAGGGGAGGGATTACAGACACCCAATGGGGAACTGAGGGCAGGGCTCAGGGAGGCTGTGGGAACTTGCAATCCATGATGCTAAAGTAGTTGTCTGTAATCTGCATGCAATGTGCAACACTGTCTAGCATAGGACCTGCTTAAATCTTGTTGTTTATTCATACAAGCTCTGCCTTTAGTTTGGGTAATGCTTCTTAAGCTTTGCTTTTGGCAACATAGCATTATGTTTTTCAGGTACTTCTTTAACATCTCAGGCACAAACATCTTCCCTCCTACAAATGTTGCTGAAGTCTGATGGACTGTTGCAAGAAGCTCTTGGAGTTTGAAAGCCAAGCTCCTTAGCCTTTTCATTTTGGAGACTTCAGGCACACAAAGGCAGCCCAGTCCTTACATAACAGTGGATAGGATGCTTCAAGTCAGCTTTAGTGACTGCATAACTTGATGAGAGCGCAAAATAATACTAGGTCAGACTAGGACAAAGAAGTTAGATCACTGTGTACTCAAATGGGCCAGGAAATAAACCCCATTTTTCCTGGAAGTTGTCTTTGCACCTGAATAATGCATGGAAACTTTATGTCGTTGCTACCCAGCTTCCAGCTGTAAATAAAATACAGCTGTCTGGCAAAAATAGCTCTCTACGTCCTGTTGTTCTTTCAATTAAACCTTGTACATGGAAATACTGTCCAAAACCTAGAAGAGTAATGCTCTTTATCTGCTTTTGAAAGGCCGAAATATGCATTGCTGGATGAATGTACAAGTGCTGTAAGCATTGATGTCGAAGGAAAGATATTCCAAGCTGCAAAAGCTGCTGGGATATCCCTGCTTTCCATAACACACAGACCCTCTCTTTGGTAAGTATATTGAGGGCTTTATCATGGTCCTTGCTTTTAGCTCTCTGACAAGCAGTTGATTTGCCTTTATTCTTTGTACTGGGGCAGTTGTTTAGTCAATATCTACTGCAGTTTCTAAGATAAGTTGTCTACAACAATACTGACGTAAATTAATTTAGCGTGGATTTTTTTTATTCTTTGAAAGGTATTTATTCATCCCTCTTATTTTTTTAATGTGTTTCAGTTATTAATATGCAGATGTCTAAGAGGTAATTAATTAGTCTACACCACAGCCACAACAGGTATCACCAGGTTATTCTCTACAGGTGACAAGATACATGATGTGTCTTGGGGAGGTTTACCAGTGCAGGGAGAAGAGAGAAAACATGGCAAGGGGTTAAACGATGCTTTGTTCTTCCATAGGAATACTATGTATGTTTTTTTAACTTCAGTTGTGTCCTCTATCTGCAGCATTTAGCACCTTGATATTTTGGAGGTTTGGTGGGGGAGAAATATAAGGATGGGTTAAGCATTTGGTATCACAAAGGATAATATGCAAGAAGTGGTGAATATAAGTCTGGAGATGAGTCTCTTTTCAGTTCCATGTCATAAGTCATTGAGTTTATTAAAACTGTCACATTCCCTGGATGGGATTTATAATCCGTGTTTTATGATGCATTTTACCTTCTATAATTTATAGTGATAAATGACGCAGTCATACCAGCAGCTCTGAAGGAACTCTCTGCTCTCCTCTGGCACCTCCTGAAAAATGTTTTGTCAGGTCTTGACAAACTCCACATGTACACCTTTGAATATTTTCAGTGCACACACCCTAATACTCACTGAAAGATCTGTGACTCCTACACAGACGTTTTTATTTTGGCCCCTTGCAAACTGAACCATGTTTTAGGAATAAAGTTACCTTTAGCCAACCTTACAAGACATAGGGGAACAAACTGAGGTGTAATTTGAACAAACTTGAGTTTTATCAGTAGGATCAAGTGCATCATGCCTGCCTCACTGTATTTGCTGCTAAGGAGGTAACACATCAGAAAGGGAGGTAAATAAAATAAACTGGGACTAGCATTCCTGAGGGAGAAATGAACCTTGTCTGATGCTGCTGTCATAGCTCCCCAGGGGAAAAAGGCATCTGATGGAGTTGTATTGAAGGCAGCTGTAGCCACAATGCTTCTAAGAGGGAGGCAGTAAGACGGAGGCCACCAGCTTGGCCAGGGACAGCAGGTGATGAGTGGACCTTCCATGCCCCTGCTGCCCACTCCTGCCAGCATCCCTGCCGGTGAGGGGCTCAGAGCCGGGCTGTGTGGGCTGCTGAGGCAATGACTGCCCGGCTGGGAGCCCACACCACTGCTGTTGCTTCCAGCTGGCACCCGCAGAATTTCACTATTGGTCTGGGGCAGTCCTGGTGACAAGCTTTGAAATACCCAAATCCCTTATAAAAGAGTGTCCTGGGATGATGAGTCGTTGAAAAAAAATTCTTGCCCAGTGATCCAGAGCTGGACAACTCTCAAATTCCTGAGAGGCACCTTTGAAAAGAGAGACATACATCCAAATTTGCATGCAAAAATGAACCATCTGTTCCCTGAGCCATTACTAATGCTTTAATTTCTGCTGCAGGAAGTACCACACTCACTTGCTGCAGTTTGATGGACAAGGTGGCTGGCGTTTCGAGCAGTTGGACACCGCTATCCGTTTATCATTGAGTGAGGAAAAACAGAGACTGGAATCCCAGCTTGCAGGAATTCCTAAAATGCAACAGAGACTGAATGAACTGTGTAAAATCCTGGGAGAAGATTCAGTGCTTAAAACAATGGACAAAGAGGAATAAATAATTTATGGTTTATGTTTTTTAAAGTATTTTTTTAGTTAAAAGCATTACAAAATCAGCCATTATCCTTTGCATGCATTGTGTCAGAGGCTTAGAGCATAGCAAAACAGCCAGCAGAAAATAATGCTCTGAATGCTGTGTAAGACTTTAGTGTTTTAGTATTAAGGAGGAAAGTGGTTGAACTGTGAAAAGAAAATAAGCAAGTGCACAGAGTATAAGATTAGTCATTACAGCTTATGTTAATTCCTAGTGAAAGCCCAATTCACTGCAAGAAACGACCAACGCACTTAGGTTTTATAGGTGAATTTTTGCCTGCAGAATGTGCTCTTGTACCGGGTCACTGTGTGCGTATGACATGCCTGCTACGCAGAGCAACCGGGCATGACACTCAGGCATGGAGCACGGCGGGGGCAGCGTCTGGGTGAGCATGCAGATGCATGCAAACACCTCATTTGGGTATAAGAAACATTTTCTCAGCCTATGTAAAACAAGACTTCTGTTCTACTGAATAGTATACACGCCTTTACCTGCGTTTCCATAGGAAATAACGAAATTGGCTGACCACAAGACAACTGTCTGAGCAACCCCCTGCCCTCATGACAGAGAAGCAGGGACAGAGCTAAACATGTAATATACTTGTGCTTTATGCCATTACACATGGCTTCAGAGGCTCTTTGCCCTTCATGATACATCAGTTCCTTTAGGGGATTATTTATATCCCTTATTCGGTAACCTCTGGTGGTGTGGATGGAGCACTGGGCCTGGCATCAAGTGACTTAGTTTTCGCTTGACTAAATCATTCATCTGCTCTATGGGTCTGATCCAGCTGGCATCCATGTCTGACCCAGTTCCTCCATTGGCATAATCACAATATAGACATTTGTTTGTTCCATGAGACACTTTGTGATGGGAAGGACTGTAGGAGAAGGAAATGTCAGTTTCTAGCCATACACTGAATTCTCAGGCATGGCTGTTCTGCCAGTTGAAATGCTCAGCACTTACCAAGGTCTGTGAAAAGTTAGAACATTTGGTAACCACTAATTAATATGCCTGCCATATTTTGGTGGAGTGGCTGAACACTGCCCTCCCCATGAGCAAATGCACTGGTTAACAACCTTGCTTTCAGAGGCACTCACTGATTGTCCCATCAGCTGTTCAGTTCAGTAGGAATGTGGTCCCCAGTGAGTCAGAAGGTGCTTTACCAGAACTGCCTGAGACAGTGCTGGCCTGAGTGCTTTGCTGGATGCAGAAGCTGAAGAATTAGAAATAATGATGCAAATGTATTTAAGAGCTCCTGTTCTCTCTGGCTGCACGTGCATGGCAAATGGGCAGCTCAGGAGTGAAGATCAGGAGTAAGAGGCTTTGCAGATGGGTAAATGAGCCTTAGCTGAGATGTAGCAATCCTGAAGTTTGTTGATTCTTTTTTTCCCCAGAAGTGTGATTCCTTAGAAGATTTCTGTCTGTTGTTCTTAGTCTGAGTGAGGTAGTGCATAAGCTGCTGAGAGCTGTTTGGAGAGGAGAAATATTTTAGGCGTACTTGCTGAGCTGGAAATGTTTGAGCACCCTGAAGTTAATATAAACTGTTTCCTTTTCTGATTACTTCAAGAACAAGAGGAAGGTGAATTAACTCCATCTGCCAAATCCCAGTCCAGTGCACTAACCATTAGCCCATATTCCTTCTCAGTGTGCTCAGCTTCCTGCTTGGTATGGCACTTGCACCAGAAAGTGGAGTAAGTCTGCTCCCACCAAAGTCTGTGGCTTGAATGTAACCCTGTAACTTATCCTGGTGACAACAGCTTGTTCTTTTCATTAGTTTTGTCTGTAGAGCCCCCTGAGACATCTCACTGATATAGAAAGGAATGCTCCTAGGAACCTTTGAAAGGGCTGAAAAATTAAGGTTCAAGATAATAAGATGTTGTGTCGTAAAGTGCAGACTGGAGGTCACTGCTGGGGTGGCTGACATGTGCATGCATTTTAATTTGCAGATGTCTCTGCTTGTCCCTCTCCCTGAAGGTGAGCTTTCCCCCTTCTCATCTTCAAAGCAAAATTCAGAACTGCTAAGGAAAAAAAGAAATCAGCCAAGAATCTGTTCTCAGTGAGCATAGCCGAGATGACTGATGAGTGTAAAAGCTTGCAGGTTTCTGAGTGATGTTTCTCTAAGATGTGATGAATCAGGGCACACCATGAGCATGCCCTTGTCCCAGCTGCAGTGCATCTTGCTAGCACAAGGCAGCCACAAAGCCACCTTTCCACAAGCCCTTCCCAAGCCAGGACCTAAGGTGGAGGAAGGGGCATTGCTGTTCCCCACCCCTCCATTAAGCACTTTAACATGTGGCTGGGAACTAAACCAGGTCCATGAATGAATGGGATACTGAAAAGTCCTGAAGAATTGGCCCAGTTTGGCACAGCTCCAGAGAGCCCACCAGAGCTCTGCCCCTGTCCTTTGACATTTTGGGAACCATTATGGGCAAGTGCAGCACCTGAAATCTGCTCTATCTCTGCCTTAAAGAGATCAAAGCTGGCTATCCCTCATGGCACAAAACAAATCTCTTCTGAAGAAACCATGTTTAGTAGAAGAAAGTTTGTTTGCTGTTTTTTTTAATGAAATTATGCATAAAACATACAAAATTTATATATGTTACTGATGAAATTTTGATGAAAACTGAAATCACACCAGGATCAGTCTAATAGTATTTTCTTTGAAGTTTAACATACATTTCTTGGATCCAGTAATAGCCAACCATTCCCATTCAGCTGTATGGTGTAAAATACCTTAGCATCTCACTCAG
This sequence comes from Edolisoma coerulescens, assembly GCA_013397115.1. Lineage (NCBI taxonomy): Eukaryota > Metazoa > Chordata > Aves > Passeriformes > Campephagidae > Edolisoma > Edolisoma coerulescens. The sequence continues at coordinate 165,460 of VWZW01004611.1, read as the reverse complement.
CTATTCATGTTCCTGTAGGCATGGCAAGAACATAGAGGCTGCTATGAAAATAAACACTTCTCTAAACAGGAACTTTCTGAGTGATACTGAGCTGGTTTTAGAAGGAATTTCTGTACTAGTGGCTCATTATTTTTCAAGTTAGTTTTGTGGCAGGAAGAGAAGCTGCCCTGGAGATATTTTCTGTGAAATTTCTCTGTTGTTCCAAGGGCTAATTGAGACCGGAGTCTCCGTTTCTGTTTCTGGAGAGTTTTACAGGGCATAGTCCAGCTCATTTTGTGCTTCTTTGGGCCCAGCCTGGCAGAGGTGTGTGCTCCCTGCTCAGGAATAGGTCAGGGAGACACTGTTCTGGAGCCAGGGCGTGGGGAGCACATGGCCCTGGCAGTGCAAGAGGGTCAAAGTGGGACAGGACACCTTGGCGGAGGCTTTTTTGTGGTGCAATGGGAGCTGCTTATGAATGTTCATTCCCTTTTTGGTGTTCAGGAGCTGTGGCTCCCCAGGAGGCTGAGGAAGTGACTTTTTGGCCTCCTTTCTGCCTGTCATAGCTATCTGGAGCTAGCCAGACCCCATCACAGTGTCTGTGCATTCAGGGCTGGGTAGTGCCCAGTGCTGGGCACACCCGGCCCTGTGAGCACCCTCTCCCCCCTCAGGGCTCAGGGCAGGCTGGTTTGCCTGGGTCTGTTTGCACCTAGAGGAGTACAGGTGATGAGCAAAATTCATACCTGCCTCAGACAGGTAGTATCTGTATGACAAAAATATGAATTCTCCACATCAGTTTGTTCAGATAATGCAAAGAGTTTTTGCAATAATCTTCAGAATGGAAGGACGCATTTTTTGTGCATGGGATTTCAGTATTTTAACCTGGGAAGAGTTTGTTTGTCACTTAGTTTGGGCGCCAGACTCATTCTTGGTTTGGACTTGGAAGTCCTCCTTCTGCAGGGACAGAAAGCCCCATGTATCTTTTAAGGAATTTTTCAAAAGCAGTGGGATTTGTATTTGAGGAGGGAATGAAGGACTGGGTATTAAATGGGATATTTTAGGGAAAATTATATCTTAAAGCAAACGAACACATCTGCAGTCCACTCAAACTTATGAATGGTGATAATGCATGTCAAAGTCAAATTTCTGAACCAATCATAAAAAGAAATCCCCCTACTGAGCTGTTCATGAAGCTTAGGAGAACTGAACTGTTAATCAAATATGTCTTTGTTTTGTTTATGTTTGATATTAATGCCTTTTAAAAGCAGACAATTTATAAAGCAATAAAATATGCTTTACAGTTGTAATTTATTCCGACCTCAAATAAAACATGTTGCATTTACTTTCAGTTTACAGTGTTCTTTATGAGTCATACACAAAGCAGTCGGGACCTGCCTGCATGTGCTCTGAGAGTCCTTTCCCAACCCTCATTTCTGTGATGGAGCAGGAAAGCTTGGGGTGGATGCTGTGTGTTTTCAAGTTAAAACAAGTATTTCATTCCTAGGTCAGGCTGGCGTCAAAGGCTGCTGTGAGGTTTCTCATCTCCCGTGCCACCCACTTTGGTGTGTACGTGATTGACAGGAAGGTGACAAGAGCTGCCACCCCTTGCTGGGGCTTTCTGCCAGGGGACTACACCAAGCAGTGAGCCAGAGGACTGTGTCAGCAGTGCAACATCAGGTGCCTCAGCAGCATCACTCCCAAAGGTTGTTATTGTGGGGTTTTTGTAAGACACAGTTGTGCATAGAGCATCAATGTCACAAATACCAACAAGCAAGTGCTCACGTGCAAGTGCTAGCAGAGGAGCGAGTTTCTTCTTGGGGAGTATGAGGGCAATGCTTGGCTCCTTACCTGCCTTGACACAGCTGGCTTGTGTCCAGCCCCTTTCCAGCTGTGTGGCAGGGGATGGTGCGGTGCTGTGTGGTACAGGACCTGGATTATGCAGTTGGGGAGCCAGTGGAGATGGTGGTCACTTGAGAACTAGATTCTTATGTACGACTGCAGTCCGGTCCCCTGTGCCTCCCTTCCAGTCCTGCACCCACTCAGAGGGAGAGCACTGGCAGAGTGAAATCCAGGACATGAGCAATGAGAAATTAGTTTTTGGGGGTCTCTGGGAAGGCTGTAGGACCAGGCTGGGGCTTATGCATCTGACCAGGCTTTATGGTACGCGAGAAGGTGAGCTGAAAGCTGAGGTTGCACTTCAGTTTCACCTTTTTTGACAAGAAATGCTTTGGTGTCCACTCCTTGGAGAGCATTCCTGCTTTCTGGCCAGGAGGACTGGTGCCATGGGTTTGATGTGAAGTGCCATAGCCCTCTGCCCAAGGGTGAGGTATTCCCAGAAGAGAGGGAACAGCAAGATTTGCATTAGAGGAGCTAAAAGGACTCAGAAAGTATTCAGAGCAAAGGTGTTCAAGGACTTCCCACAGGTGAAATTTTCTATTAGGTGGGGAATATCTGGAAGAACATCTTAAGGCTGTCTCTGTGTGGCTTATTTCTGATTATAGCTTGTTCTGTTGCACCTGCTTTGTATTTTTTAAATTAGTGTCTTTAACCTAATGTAAGTGATACCATCTCTGAGAGGGTAACAGTGACTTTTCAAAAATACTGCACTGACTCAGTGCAAGTCTGATGTGTCTGAACAATCTGGTTTTAGACAGGTAATTAAAAAAGGGACAAAGAGATTGTGATGGTGGCTGATGCAGGGCTGAGGAGCCAGCTGGGTCCTGGGGCTGAGCTCCCAGTGAGACACCAGGCTGGGGTGAGGTCTGGAAAAAAACAGTCCAGGAGAGCCTGTGGGAGGAGCCAGATGTTGGAAAAAGACAATAATGAAACCTATCTTGGAAATAAAGTAATTGTGCAATAGTACATTGGTTTTTTTCTCTTGTCATCAGACATACAAAGACATAGCATTTCTAAGATAACACAAACAAAAACTCAAAACCACTCATTTATTGATCAACTCTAGCATGAAAAAAAATTGTCATAAAAGTTATTTAGATTGAAGTGTCTTTGAAAGAGAGTTCATATTTGTTGGATTTTAGAGTTTCATTTCGAAAAGATCAAATTCATAATGCTTTTCATAAAGCCTTGGGTCTTTGGGAATTAGAAATTATTCTTACCTTAAATGATGCGATACTGAAGCAAACCCAATCTATTTAATATTTAAAGCAACCAAACAAAATTGCATTCAGTAATTCCAATATTCTTGTTTTCAGTTAAAATGTTCTTCTCAATCGTAGCCACAGTGTGCTAAAAATACATCAAGTTTGTGAGATACTTCTTTATCAGTTGGTGTTTGCTGTGCTGGTGTGTTTGGAGATCTCTATCTTTATTGTATGGGTTGCACTAAGTCTTCCTTCCCACCCTTTTGTCCCACTTTCTCTCCCCACTGGGATGAGTGCAGCGCTGAGACATCCGGGGCCGGTGCCTTTGATGGCAAGTGCTGGAAGAGAGGGAGTAGGGTGGTGGGTGCTGTCTAATACATCTGCTTTTTTTATAGATACAAACACTTTGAGGAAAAGTCTTAAGGAGTAATGTCTGCACAACTAAAATGCAGCAGCTGGCAAGGTACTAAGGCAAGGTACTAAGGTGCAACAACTGGTAGTGGTAAAGCTGGGCTCAGCTAGATGTACACTCCCAGGAACAGGACATTCCTGCACTGAGCAAACACTTCCCAGCATCACTTTAAACCTGCAAAGCCCGGTTGATTTAAAACTTACACAGCTCATACTTGTGAAAAACAAATAATACTCTTAATCCTAGCCCACAATTTTCATCAGAAGCACAAAATTGCCTTTTATAATGTCCTTTGAAGTATTTCTAGGTAACCCATACATATAATCTGTTCTTAAATAACAACATGCCTTGTCTGAGTTCTGCTATTCAACCAAAATCCCTTTATAAGCAGTATGAAATGGCAGCCACAGAAGCAAAATTCTGAAAATCCCCATATCCTTGCTAGTGCAAAATGAGCATGCAAGGAGGTGCTGTTGCAGTCTCTTGCCGGCCTATTTTTATACTGTAATCATGTTACAGAGAACTCAACTCCTGTCTAATCGCTGATGTTCCCTAATGTATGTGCCATGTGGCTCATTGCTGAGCATCAGAGGATGAGGACTGTTTATTAGATTCTTGCTTAAATTATTATGGGTGAAAAAAAGAGTGATTAATGTATTTCATGCCTAGATGAAAGCAGAGGCGAGGTAATCCGGCCTGGAAGAACGACTGTACTTCCTTTGTAAGGACTCCTTTCCATGGACTTCTGAAAGGAGGTTCAATTTATCTTTCAAGTCATGGACTGAAAACTGCTTCTGTCTGGCAGAGGACTTAATTAACAACCCGGGAAAAAAAAACAGTGGCAACATCAGTTTTAAAGGTATTAAAAAATGTCTGTTTCTAAAAAATGAGCTTTATAGATGTTCCCTTCATCGATCTGATCTGGCACTGTCAATTTCCTGAGACGCCCTCCCCTGCTCTGACACTGGGCAAGGATGGAGCTGTGCTGGTGAGGGCTGGGCCACCATCAAGGTGCTCCTCTGCCCCTCTGAGTGCCTCTGGGAATCCAGAGCTTACCGCACCAGCATGGACCCCAGCCTTTCCAACCCCTTCCCCTCCAAAAAAGGATTACTTCCTAAAAAACTTTCTCACTCTCTTGACTTTCACTCCTATTATGCCTGTCCAAATTTCCAGGGGAGTCTGGAGTTCTCAGGGGCATCTTAAAGACAAACCAGGTGGGCCCAAAGCATGTTCTTACCTAGGACATAGTTTAGGGCTGTATCACCAAATACCTGCCTAGCCTGCTGGGAGTGTAAGGCCATGTTCAAAGTGTTTTGGTTCAGTTTGTTTAAAGCTGTGCTTGAAGATGTGTGTTTACTTTGCTAATTCAGAGCCCTATGCTGCTGCAAGAGACATAAATGAGATGCAGAAGCTGGAAGTAGACAAATTCAGACTCTAATGAAGCCAGGACAGGTTTTACTTCCGATGGGTGCTGGGATACTCCAGCAGAAAGTGCCTGTTTGGTGCAGGGTGTTGTTTGACGGCATCTACGGCTTGTGTTAAGTGGTGCCAAACCAGTCCCTCCTGGCCAGCAGGAAAGTGAGAACTCCTGTGCTGCTGGAGTCAACAGGACTGCACCACTCAGTGCTTTCATAGGCAACGCAGCCACCCTGCTGAGCTCTGCCGCACAGAAGAGCTACTGTGAGCTTGGGAGGAAAGGACTGAAGACCTGGAGCCATGAAGGACAAGTCTCTCCAGCTCTTTTCCTGAGTTTGTTGGGAGCAAGTACAGACAAACCCGAGCTGCCCTGCCCCTGCACCCATGAAAGCACTTTTAGTCAGTGTTGCCCACCCTGAGAGGCACTCACTTCTTCCCTCAGGGGCTGCCCTGCATTACCCAGTGCCAGGCGGAATGCAATGCTGGGCTGCATGAAATGCAGTGCTGGGCTGCCTCCAGATCAGAGCAGGCTCCTGCCACGCCAGCCCAGAGCACGGCCTGAAGACCTCTGCTGTCTGCACCCATCTGCCCAAACAGGTCTTAGACTGGCTATAATCTATCTGGGTTTGTGCTTCAATCCTATCTGCCACAGTCTTTTCAATGTTTTTTTTGATTTCTTGTGGGTAGAGGAAGAAGAGTCACGGCTGCACGCTCTCCTGAAGAATGAGGCGTGTGTGAGCAGAAACTATTTGCTTTGTTGCCCTTGAATATGAGTCCTCACCCACAGTGGCTCAGGTAAGAACTCTGCTGCATGCTGTGGAGAGCTTATGGGCTGAGAGTTTCACCAGAAATGCACTCCATGATCATTCAGGAATACTCCAGACCTGGGAGAGGTCTTCATCTTCTTTTTGTCTTGCTTCTTTTAACTCAATCAGATGGTCCTGCAGCTGGCTGAGCACCAGATTCAGGCACAAATACATGAGCTTTTGTGCAGTCTTAGAGGCTCAGGTTTCCTGTTCCATGTGTAATGCTAAGCCTCAGGAATGCTGTTTGGAAAGTGCTGCTAGAACTCCAGTCTAGTGGGCTTCTAGCAGGAAAGAAAAGTGATGCTGAGTTGAACACCATGTTGAGCGTTGGAGCCAAATTTGTTGCTGGTGAAACTCAGAGGATGTCAGGGAAACTAAACAAAGCAAGTGTTTGAACCATAAAGCTTAGAGTCACCAGTCAGCAGTCACTCAGCTGTTCTGAAAAGATTTCCTTAATGACACTGATTAGATTATTAGAGAGGAACTTGAAAGAACCCACATTACTGCTGAGTTTGCAGACTCCTATCAGCATAACATTGCCGAGGTTTGCTCCCAATCCAGGCTTGCTTCCTTCACAGTAATTTCCTGTACAGACTATTGATAGTGAGTTCCAATGATGACATGTGCAGCTCCTTTTGCCATTAGTGGGCTAAGAAATTGCCATTACTTTCAGGCACAACACATAAAATAGTGACTGTATTCACGGCCCCTAACACTGTGAAGTGTGAGCGTGACCCAGCCTGCTTTAGCTCTCAAAGTAAATAAAGATGTGAGCTGGGAGGATTTTCCCACCGGGGACAGCTGCTCGGAGGATGAATCCAGCCCCGATGCCGACAGCGCTGGGAACTGGCCTCGTCCCTGAAAACCCATACCGGTGGGAACCTCCTCCCCCGAACTACTCCCTTGTCTTAGGCACGAGAAGAGTTTCTGGACTGTTACACTGTCTTGTTATCCCCACTGTTTGTTTAAAATACGTTCCTCCCTAATGCCCCTGTTATCTATGTACGGTCAGCTCACGACATGCTCTATTGGTTTGTCTTTTTGCTCCTACCCCCCTCTCAAAGCAGTACAAAAGGCTGCTGCGGACGGCTTTCGGGGCTCTTTGTGCTCTCTCTGTTCGGGGAATAAACTCGGACTGCTGTTACAAGGGGCCCCTTCCCCTCCTTCGTCTCCGCGGGCCGCTCAAGCTACCATCGGGCTCTGGCCAGCCCCAGAGAGGGGCTCAGAGCGAACAGCTCCATTCTCACCTTGCTATAGGTGCTCAGAACCCACGGAGTGTTCCACAGCCGAGCACCTGAGCAAGCCGCAAGCTCGCCCCCCGAGCGGCACAGTGAGCCCAGCGGCAGTGAAGGCACTTAAGAGTTCTGTTTTATGTGAATATAACTTTAAGATGCTCAGTTGCTCTTGGGAGTGACTGACTATGCAATACACCGTGTCATATTTAATTGGCGAGATTTGAAGTTAGAATTATTCGCAAATCCTAAATTCCTTCCCAAATTCTTTTCCCCACTGTTTGCACCCTGTGCTACTTAATTGGAGCAGTACTGCTGTGGGCAGGGCTCTGTAACCACGGCATTTCCCAAGAGTTTCATGACTTTATCTCTTCCAGGCTGGCATTTCCCTAGCTGAATACTCATCTGCCACACTTAGGAAGCCTGCAGCGAGGATGATGTAAGCTTTGCAGGTGAAAATCAAAGATGAATTTGAATTGAATTTGGCCTTTAGTTATTCCTTGTTGAGTGGGACTGACATGACTGATAAGCTGAGGGGAAAAAAAATATTGGGAAAAAAAATGAAACACATCTAAGTTTCCTTCCAGTCAATTCCAGCCCTCAAACCGGTGCTGGCTGCCTTTACAGAAACCAGCTGCAGTAGGCTGGGAAGAACTCTCATGTTGCCTAGGGCATGGCTTTGATCAAACAACCTCAGCTTGCCTCTCACAAAGCTTTCCTAATGCACCTGATACGGGATCCTGCCTAAGATAATGAATCATGGTGCATTTAAAAGAAATTAAAGGATTAATGTCAAACTCTGCCTCTAGTCCAAACCAGCACCTTGATCATTCCTCCAGTCTGCAGAGTGGTGGGACAGCAACAGTCCTGGGCATCAGCTCGTGGGCTGAGCACCCATGAATGTAGGTCGCTGCCATCTGAGAGGCAGAATCAATATTTCAGAGTGCATTGCTCCCTCTAGCATATGAGTTTAATGGAAAGGGTAGGAGAACTAAAATTAATTTTTAAACAGCCTGACTGGAGGGCAAAATCATCTTAATTAAATCTCATACACTCTTCCTCTGATCCAGCAGGCAGATGATGTGTCCCTCCTGCACTTTGAAGAGGTGAGACCAGAAAAGCTTCCAGAGAGAGCAGATCTGAGACTGTCAGAGCTCCCTTTCAGACAGGTTTCCACTGCAGGGATCACTGATGCTGTCTGTCTGTAGACAGACCACAGAGTTTGAAGACAAGGGACAGAGGGACATGCTCCAAACACTGTCCTTCCAAGGTGAAATAGGGGGACGTCATATATTTTGGAAATTGGAAATTTTGGAATTTTAGGGTTTTTTCCTCTTGTTCTGGTGCTTCTGTTTATTCACTGAGTTTTGAGCACAACTGTTTACACCCTGGTATGTCTTTCTCAAGAGGAGCTGCTGGTGAAGGTCCCAGAACAGGGAGCTGCCACACAGCACAGGCAGTACCCACCCAGCACACACACCCACGGCACTGCTTTGCATTTGGCCTTGCTTGTGGTTCATATTTTCAGGCTTTATTCTCTGGCTGTGAAACTAGAAATAGGTTCCTTTTTATTTATTTTATAAAAAAAAAAAAATCTGTATATATTTCTCCTTTATTTACTTCCACAGAACTGGAATTCCCAGGGCAGGGTGAAACTCAGCTCTTAGGAGATTTGTGATAAAAAGGGTGAGAATTGGCCTTGTTGAGAAAACAGGTTAGTTCCTCTGATCTATTCCAGCTTAAGCATTTGTTCTGTATTGCAAGCAGAGCTGCCAGCCTGGCTTCCCCAAACACCACGTCCTTCTGGCCCCAGTGAAGGAGCGGGGCCGAGGCCAGCAGCAATCTTGGGGTGTCCTTCTGCAGGGCTCCTGGCCAAAGACACCTTCCAATGCACCCTGCTGCTCTGCCTAAGGCCCTGCCCTGGGGAAGTGAGTGGGGAAGGAGGAAACATTACTCCTATCTCATGCTGATGGGGTGAGGTTAAAGGCTCGGAGGCTGGAAGGGCAGCTGCATTTCAGTGGAGCAAAAAGCCAGCAGTGCGGTGGAGGAAAGGGAAAGCTGGGGAAGAGGGAAGCCAGGGAATGCTTCCCCTCTGGGGGCAGTAGAACTTTCTTTTGAAGACTAGAAACAGCGCGTCTTTGAAGTCTGTTTCAAACTGAGTACATGAGAGCTCTGAGGGTGTTCACATAACAGAGATGCCTGGCAGTAGTTCCAGGGATTGTGCAAGGGCTGCCATGAAGTCAACCAAGAATGAGATGAAGGAGCCGCTCCCCAGCCAGAGCAGTGGGGTGGGACTGCCAGCCAGGGACCCATCCCTCACCATCTGACAGGGTTAGGTGGAGCAGCTGGAAAACCACTCTTTCCACTGCAGAGAGCCCCCATTCCCACTCCAGAAGAGCCTGCCCACAGCAAATCATTAGAGCCAGGCTCCCTTCATCCCCTTCAGCCAGTATTGTATGGGCCAAAGTAAATTTTAATGCTTCTTTTTTAACACATTTGTAGAACTTCTTTGAACCCCTGATCCTTATGGGACACTGGATGCCTTTGGGAACCTCTGGCCACATCCAGCCATGACCATGGCAGTGCCTTTCTGCCATGCTATGGTTTCTCTCTCTGAACAGCAGCACTTCCAGCATCCTCCTGTCATGCTGGAAGACACTGGGTCCAGTGATAAACATGAAGAGTGTGTGGGGCACAGGGACAGACTGCAAGGGCCACCTAGTGCTTTGTGTGTGGCATATGCTGACACGAGTACCCACAGCAGCCAGCTCCTCATCGCCCAGAGGAGGGGACTGTCCCCAGAGAAGGAGAACAGTTGAACTGGTGACTGTTGTGTGGGTGGGACATAAAGCAGGGCATGAAGGCTGTTGGTGGATTGCCAACCAGCCCACATGGATGTGAAATTACTCTTTATTTCCACTGTAATCAAGATTTATGAGAGCTATTGTGCCTCGTGCGGATGCAGCACGGCTCAATGTTGCCAGCAGAGACTTACACCCATGTATATCTCTAGGTGTGTTTCCTGGTGATTATCAATTGTGTCCTGAACACGATGGAAAGATTGGAATGTTTCTAACCTGCTGCTTGCTGCAGCCTGGGAAATATGTGGTCAAAGTTCTATGGTGCTTGTGCCTTTTCTGCATAGTTTTTCCTCTGCATCCAGTAGATGCTACCTTGATATGACTGTTATGGCAGGCCACATGTATTGTGTAAATAAATGTGGAAAATAGGTTTTCTTACGAGTGCTGCCGCACGTGCCACAAACAGCTGGACCGGTGAGTTACGTACAGAACATGATGAAATGTTCCCCCGCCTGTACTTACCTAGAGATATTTCAGTACCATTTCCCTGGTGATTCAAAACCTGTTTCTTCATGCTTCAAAACTAGGTTCTACGTGCTGGGGATGGCTTGCACAATCTCTTTCCAATGCAGAGTTCAAACATTTCTGATACTTTCATGAAGAAAAGTGGAGCAAGGTTTCATGTTTACTAATGCCACACCTCAAGCAGTTTTTTTTAAAAATAGCGATATTTTTAGAAAACAACAAATACTGTATTGTTGTTATCTTAATGTTTCTGACTTATGAGCCTTCAGTACATGGCTAATCTGAATGTTTGTATTTTCTTTCTGAATATGGGTCCTGAATACTTTCCTGTTAATCTGGAAAGATTTTACTCTTGCATAACTATGGGTGTGCAGGAGTTTGGCCTTTACAAAAAACATCACATCTTTGAAACACTTAACAACAAGATAACATGACAAGATACAGCCCAACTATAAAATTTTAAAAAATCCTTTGTCTTTATGCCATACAACAAAACAAAACAAGATTATTTTATTTTTATTTTATGTATATACCTTTAAAATGAGTCAAGCCAGGAAAATTTCAGTCTTCTCAGAAAAGATTTCACAAGATTTTATGTGTCACTCAAAAGGGGGTTGTATCATAGTACATAAACCACAGTATTTTCTACACAAAAACTTGTTGGGTAATAGAAGATAGCTCAGCCGGTGGCTGATGACAGTAACAGGGTAAAGTTCAGATTCGTTTCAAAGAACATGACCCACGGGTTAAAAAGAAATACTGTAAGTAGTAGTTCAGTTAGAAAATATACAGGAAAGCCTGTATAATTAAGAATGCTGTATTGAGCATTCTGGAGAAATACATGCAGTTACACTAAAGGCTGAGTGGCAAAATAGATATTGATGAATATTGAGTTGTATTATTATGTAGAAGGATTCTGGGCTTACTGGCCTTAAGCACAGCTCATTGATTATTCTCGCTGCCTCCTAACTTAGGGCTTAGAGGAAAAAGGGAGCACAAAGGCTTTAATGACAAGTCCTCTCTTTCTAATGACGTGGCTGCACACATGGTTGCCCAACCAAGGGGAGGCAGGAATTGTCTCTTAAAAGTAGCATTACATCAGTTCCTTTGGTTGTAACTGAAATTCAGACCAAACTTTCTCTGGGTCTCGAGAGGGTTTGCAGGTGAATGTGCTGCCACATGTCTGAGTGGTTTAGCTTAATTTGACAGACAGTTTGGAAGCTGTATGGACATGTACCCATAGTGGACAATGATATAAAACTTTACCCATAGCGGTAGTTTGCTGTAACCCCAGTTATTCACAGTGTGGCTTGGACTTTGGTATGTGAAGGGTTTATTTATTGGTAATTATCATTGGTAATTAGCATGGAAAAGTACAAACCACCAGCACCACTCATCAGCTGTACAACCAAGGAGCACCTCACCAAGGGCACAGGAAAACTTTGGTCTCTTCTGAGTATCACTGGGCGTTTTGGTCTGAGCGTTTCTTGTGACAGGGATGCCACAGATCAGTGGAACACATTCCCAGGCCTGCATGTACATCATGCACTTCATGCTTGAGCAAAAAGGGAAGTGAGCTAGAACTTTGTCCCACAGTTTGTCAGGCAGCAAAATGTGGTCACTGTTTTACCAGGTAAATAGAGTAATTCAGAGCACAGACTGTCTTTGCGTCTTCAGTCTAAAAATCTTAACTCTGTGAAAGGGACTAGTGTTGAAATACTCTGTAATACTCTGGGCTTCTTTGTGTCCTGCCCCCATGTAGCACCTGAGCTAACCACCACTTAGGCAGCAGGCTGGGTTTATTGCATTTTGCTTTGTCAGTGAGGAGCACAGACAGTACCTGTAATGAGTTCCCAGAAGAAATTCTGAATTACTGCTGTGTCAACCTAACTGAGGAATTCGACTGAGCAGATCTAAGCTGAAAAAAGTAAATAGGAAGAATAAATATCAACAAATATTCCCTATGTATTTGTCCTGTGCCTATAATGATAATCAGTTACCTCTTCTTTTGACTGGAGCAGCAGCACTGATTTTCAGGCAGGTGAACTCCATCTATCCACGTGCTTGTCTGACAATTATTTGCTCTTCACTTTAGTTTTTGATAGTTTTTAAAATCACCTTGCATGTTGAAGCCTTCAGGATGCGTTCATGAAAGGCTTCTGTAACAACGAGTAACAGGGGTATCAAGTTAATGCTGTAACAAGAGTATCAAGAAGGACTACAGAGCCCTGGGAGAGTGAGGGACTCCAGGGAGGAGTTATTTTTTCATCAGTTCTCCTGGTCAAAGGGAAGGGGCTTGAAAGGGCCATTCGAACCTGGTGACTCAACAAATGGTTGCAGGACTGGGGCCACAGCCAGGGGTTGGCTGCTTAGACCATGGGTCCCACTTTGAGAAACCTGGACTACTGATGGGGTCCATCTGTCAGAGAAAGGGAAGAGTATCTTTGGTCAAGGGCTCGTCCAGCTGGTGAAGAGAGCTTTAAAGTAAAGGTGCCAGGGGAGGGAAACCTCAGTGCTTTCCAGTCCTACCAGTTTGATGCTAGGGACAGCAAGAGATGCCCAGACACTAGAGTGGAATTACAGGTCAGCAGGAGAGCCCCTGAAGGGCAGCACAAAGGAATCCCAGACACTCCAGCCAGTGAGTTGCTTTGAGGACTCGACTTCACTGCCCCGTGTGAGTGCACACTGCACGGGGGATAAACAAGAGAAATTAGGGACACGTGCACGCCTGCAGGGCTGTGATTTGTGTCCTGGGATGGCTCCTGTGACTGGAGTGTAGGAATGGAAGGACACAGCTCTTTAGGAAGGGCAGGCAGGAGAGATGGGGGGAGGGTGTTACCCTCTGTGTCAGTGACCAGCTGGAGTGCATGGAGCAAAGTCTGGGGGCAAAGAGGAGCCAACCAAGTGCCTGTGGGTCAGGATTAAAGGGAGGGCAGGGAGAGGTGACATTGTAGTGGGGTCTGCTACAGCTGCCAGGCCAGGAAGCACATGAGGTCCTCTGTGGGCGTTCTCACATTCAGAAGTCCTGGTGTTCATGGGGGACTTCATCCACCTCAATATCTCCTGGAAGGACAACACAACAGAGCACAAGCAATCCAGGAGATTCCTGGAATGCATTGATGGTAACTCCTCCAAGTCATAGAGGAGCCAACAAGGAGAGGTTCTATGCTGGACCTTGTTCTCACCAACAAGTAGGATCTGGTGGGGAATGCGAAGCTCCAGGGCAGCCTGGGCTGCAGTGACCATGAAGTGGTGGAGTTTGAGATCCTCAGGATGGTGATTAGGGTGCACAGCAAGCTCAATATCCTGGACTTTAGCAGAGCAGATTTTGGCCTGTTCAGGGATCTGCTTGATAGAGGGCCATGGGAGAAAGTCCTGGAAGGAAGAGGGGTCCAAGAAAGATTGTTAATATTCAAGGATCACTTCCTCCAAGCTCAGGAGTGATGCATCCTAACAAAGAGGAAGTCAGCAGGACTAGGGGAATGAAGAACTGCCCACTGTAGGAGAAGATCGGGCTTAAGACCATCTAAGGAACCTAAAGGTGCACAAGTCCATGGGACCTGATGAGATCCATCTGTGGGTCCTGAGGAAGTGGGTAAGCCAATATACATCATATTTGAGAAGTTATGGCAGTGCAGTGAAGTTACCACTGACTAAAAAAGGGGAAACACAACCCTCCTTTTTAAAAACGGAATAAAGGAAGACCTCAAGAACTATAGATCAGTCAGTCACATCTTGGTGTCCTGGTAGTGTTCAAGGCCAAGTTGGATGGGGCCCTGAGAAATCTGATCTAGTGGAAGGTGTCCCTGCCCATGGCAGGAGGGTTGGAACTAGATGATCTATAAGGTCTCTTCAAAATCAAACCATTCTATGATTCTATAAATAATCTTAGGACTAAAGTGAAATATGGTGATGGCTCAAACTCTGCAAGATGGTTGGTTACTTCACCCTGCCCAAACACGAAAAGAAGGATTTATTAGACATCTGCTAAAAATGATTGACAGTGAGTATCTGTATCTGCATTAATATAATTTTAGCCTGTGATCTTTAATGTTTCCATGTTTGCTATAAGGAGTGGCTATGGTTAGAGAATCCAAGAGCTACAGAGTGCCCTGTCACTGCAGGAGGTACGATATGTCACTTTTTAAAGTTTTAAAACAAAACAGTTTTCGTCAGAGGCCTCCCAGGCTGTGGGTTTGGAAGCTGTGCTTGGGAAACAGCACCTCTCAAGCCATTGTTCAAGCCAATGAGAACCTGATTGTTCAAGGTGTGCCTCATACACACCCTGTTCTGCTATATAATTCATGGTAATTACATGCTCACTGAAAACAGAACAAAACCAGAACTAGGAACAAATAGGCAGTCTGGGAAAAAAATCTTTGGTCTGTAACAATTTTTAGATACATGCCATTTGTTTGCTCCTGCAAAAGCTATCATCACAGCACAGCTGGACTCTGGCTTCTTGCTTGCAACTAGCCTCAGCCTTGCCAAACTTTCCTGGCAGTGGGCATGCTGTGTGGGAAAAGGAAGAGGTCCCTGGGGAATAACTAAGTCTCCCAGGTTGGCATTAACACAGGTATATTTTTTCTGCCTTCCCTAGATCCTGTGGAGCAAACAGGGGACGGAGGCTTGAACAGCTGCCAGGCACAGTGGAGCAGGGCTTGCTGTCTCCTTGCACTGGTGTAAAGGAGTCCAGCACCACTAGTTTGAAGGGCAGGATTGCTTACCTCTGCTCCCTGCTAAAACAAAAAGCCAAAGTGCCAGACTAGGGAGGGCAGAGCAGCAGGCTCTTGGTGACAGCAGGGATCTTACCTGCTACTGGGTGTCTTTAATGTATGGCTGCACACTCTCCTTGCATGGGGCCATAAACCTGAACTTTATGCAGTTGCCAGAGTCTCTTACTGCTCCTGGTTTACTCATAGCAAAGTATTATTTTGCTTTGAATTGCTGAGTTTGCTCTCATTTCTCAAGAGTTTGTTTGCTTCTTGAGGAGGAAAAGCATGAACTCATAACTCTCCCAGTTAGAAGTACACAGGCTATTTAATTCACTGTAGTTACAATACCATATTTTTAACAATTAGTCTCTGCTAATTAGTTAATTACTGTGCCAGTAGTGTAGCTCTGAATAGATATTAAGTTCTATTGCTGAGTGTGGTGACAGAATTAAACCCACATGCAATGAGATAACACTCCCCAGAATCTCCCATGCTCCCCACAGTTGTTACTACAGAAAACACGCAAAATACCAGCCCTTTCCAAAGTATTTTATACATATATATATATATATACACACACACACACACACATACAGACAAATTCCGCTGTCTTCTCTTGGTAAAGGACATAAATACTTAAGAATAAAACAATATCCTATACACTAAAAAAAAATCCACAAAACAACAAAACATTCCCATAAAGAAAAACATCCAAACCAATCACCTGATATTTTAGAAATTAAAATAAGAAATGGTCATTAGTGGGTGGCAATATTTGCAACAGTGAAGCTATAGACACAATATGGCAGAAAGAGCTGCAGGTAACCCAGAACATTTCTTTTCAGGTGAAGACTTGGGGAAGTTTGCCTGATGGGGTAAAAATGTAGAACTATAGAGGACAGAAATAAAAAGCTCTATGTGCTAAACTATGTTTTGCAAATCAGAGGATGTGGAAGGAATTTGAATAGCTGAGTTTCATCATCTTCCTGTTAAAATGGTGGTGAATGATGAATAATTTCAAGGGAAGAAGAAATAATTCCATTATTAGAGAAATTTAATCTGGCCATGGGAGCATGGTGTCACTGAAGATCACAAATTTAAATGGAGTAAGACATTTAACTACCATTTTACTATAGACAGCTATATGTAAATTAACCCACATAACCAATGCTACATGTCTCTTCAAGTCTGGAGCTACTTAAATAATACATAACGATAGCTGATGCAGAATCATTCTAAGTTGATTTACCTGCTTCTTGTCTTCTTTTGAAATTTTAATTATATTATGACAGAAAAGTCAGTGTTGTGATACAAAGTGGAAGGCTTTGAAGACCGAAAATAAGAACACTAACATAATGTGGATTGATAATCAGAAGACAACAAAGCCAACAATAAAAGATTTTAACTATAAATGCTGAAAAAATAATTAAGGTTACATAAGATCTATCATTATGATAATGAAGGCAACTCTCATGTAAAGCAATGGTTTTTCTGAAGATCTCCTGGATATTTAAAATAAAAAAACCCAAGCAAACAAACCCCAATCAAAGAGGAAAAAAAACACAACAGGCAAACAAATAAAAAAAAATGTACAGCTTTCACATTTCCAAGAAAAGCTTGAAAATTTGAAATGAGTGTAGGATCAGACTGTAAATGCAATGAATCCTTGTCTTTAAAAGTGGAAGCATTAGAAGACTGGTCTTCTGGAATCTTAAGCCTCTATCTTAACTGTTGATTAATTTTCACTCGAGTGAAAGCAGAGAGACTTACCTGTGGAGCACACAACTCCATTGGGTGAGTAAAGCTAGCAGAATACAGCCCAAATGAATCAGACAAATAACCACAATTATGTTAACTAGGTGCCTAGGGCATTACCCTAGTGTGCACAAAACTCTGAGAGATGTTGAGCTCTTGATGAACCAGCTACTCTTATCAGGAGCCGGGATACACCTTGGTGCTAAGGATTAAATCCTCTCTGGATGGGTAAACTGCGGAAAAACACTAAAATCAAGACATCCAGAAGGTAAGAGTGTATGGAGACGCCTCAGCATCAACAAATAGCACTTAGCGCTAGGTGGTGCTCTTTTCTCTACTATATTACTATTCAGTGGCTGTGAGCGAAATGTTTTTCATTATACTGCCACATTTGTTACAGTAGAACTTCACTCGAACAGAAAACGCAGAAGAAGAAGAATAAAGCAAACCAGAATTCTTTCTTGTGTTGATTAGTCATTGTCCATGGGCCCAGAGATACAAATAAAGTACATTTCTGAGTGGACACTGCTGTTGTTCCCGGTCCTTTATTGCCAGTGGTATTTCCAGTGTCCCAGCAGTGAGGAATTTTTTACTTTCCTAGAGATTTTCTTGGATATGTACACAGATCACAGTAATGAACTTTATTCCTGAGGTCCTCTATGTCCCCTTTACTTCTGTATTCTGAATCACAGTCTGTGTTCCTCTGTAAGTCATTCCTTGTTCATTCCCTCCAGGTATTTCTGTTCTTTAGTTATGTGCTCTGTGGCTATTAGGTAACCAGGGATATACACACACACACACACACACGGACACAGACACACACACAGAGCTAATTTAAGTCTTTTCCCTTGTACCAGTCTATCGCATATTACAGGTCTTCCTCATTCCTCTTATTTTTCTATAAACAGACTTAATTTCATCAATGCTTTGATTAGCTGAGCCTCAGAAGAATATTTGCTAAGATCTACATTTTCCATGAAAAGCCAGACAATGAGATAATAACTTTAATAGTTGTGAAAATATCTAGAAGAATCTCAATACAGAATGACTCAGCGATAATAAGTGGTTAATGAAATTCAGAGCACAAAGACAGAGGAGAAAATGGTCTTTCATTTTACAGGGAAAACAAAATAAAAAAAGATTCCACTATTACCATACAGGAAGAAGATATTAAATGGTGGATAACAAATGCCAGCTCAGTGCTGGTCAAGCAGACAAACACAGCCTCAGGACTTGCAAAAGAAATGGGGAAAACAGAGAACATCCTTGTGCTAGAGTAAGAATCCATGGTGCAGCCGAACACTGAGTATAGTTCCAGTCCAGTCTCCTGATTTCAGGCAGGAGGTAGCAGAGTTGGAAGAATCCAGAAAAGAAGTACTCAGAAACGGTGTGAGCAAAATCAAATAGATTTAGAGCCTTCAGCTGGAAAAAGAGACAGCTGAAAAGTCCTGTCTAGTTTGACATTCACTCTTCCTTTTAGTGGCAGCCCTGAAATAAAAGAATATCTGTTTTTATTCACTTTTTGGAGAATGAGCCCCTTTGGTGTTATCCCAAACAATTATTGAACTCCTGCTGTATTAACAGAATTTTTTGTCTTCCTCCATCTATATTTTCCTGATCCTCAGTGAATGGTTTGTTAAAGCCAGTTCCTTTTTGTCCGTTATAACTCCTTTTCAACTCCACCATGCTGGTTTCTGGCCCTCTTTGAGAGCAGCACCACTTAGGGCTTAGCCCATCAGAGAATTAAGAAATGTTCTGCAGGTGCTATTGCTGCCCAGTGCCCGTGATGGCACTGGGGTAGCTGCATGGGTGCTGGCCATCTGCCTTGGCTGAGCCACAGGTTTTGAAGGCCCCAGCAGAGCCTGGAAAGTGCCCCACACTCCCAGCACAACATTAACAGAGATGGGGCAGGCAGATCCAGATAGCAAAGCCTGAGTAGGAACAATAGGAGATGCTCTTCAGGGAGAGCATGTGTACCTGGCCTCTTCCTCTGGTCCAGTCTCCTAAGCTCACAGACATTGGAACTGCCTGTTCCTTTTATTATCTGTTAATAGAGGCATTGTTCACAAATCTTGTCTAATCCCTTTTTATGCCTGCTAATAGCCTGCTTTCCCAAACTCCTGTGGCAATGAATTCTGGAAGTTCATTACCTGCTGTGCAAAGAAGTGCTCTTTCATTTCAGCAGCAACTATATCTATGCTCCCAGTCCATAAATATAAATTGAAATAAAATTCAGTCTGTCACTGTTGTGAGTATCATCTCTTGGCCTAAGTGTTTCCAAGTTATATACACACAGTGAGTGGTATGAAAATGAATTAAAGTAAATATTGAGGCAAACAAGGCTCAGTTTCTTGCATTTTTCTAGGGGAAGGTGAGGAGTTGCTGTTTAACCATTGCTACCACCTGGGTAAGTGAATGCCTCTTCTCCACCTAAGTGTAAGCCCAGCCCAGAGATGGAAGCACGTGCTACCTCACGGGAAGGGGAGGCGAGGCTTGGGGCTGCAGCGGCCACGGTACAGCACATGGTCCTTCTGCAAACCTTGTTTGGGAACTTCTGCTCCTCACATCTCCCAGCCTGTTATGTCACCATTTCAACTAACCTTTTTTCTCGTGGGTCTGTGTGACAGTGCCAAGCCAGGCTGCACACACACAGAGAGTAAAGCAACCTGTGCCATGCTTAATCTACAGCTGTCATCCCTTAATTTATAAATTCCATGATGCTATCAAAATAAAGACTCTCAGTTTTGTCTTGCAAGATCTATTCTTTACCTGCCCAACCCTCTGTTGTTCAGGTAACTCTACACCCACTTGCTCTTCCCCAAGCTCCTATGTTGCCTGTGGCTTGTGGTCCAAGTATTGTTTAGGTAATTAGTCATGTCTTCACCCACCTTCCATCCTTCTTTTTTTGTTATTACTATTTATTTGTTTTATTGTGGTAATGCCTAAGGATGCTAACTAGGAAACAGGACTTCACTGTAAAAAATTGTACAACAAGCTCTAAGCCAAAGAACTCGCCATCTGAGTCTTAGGCACTCCATGGCTAGTGAATATGTAGAGAAGTGGGAGGGAGTCTGGGAGAACAGCACAGCAGGATAAGATGTTACACAATGTAATAATAGAACTGGCCAGCAGCTAACCTCTGCTAGTAGTCACCAGCAAGTTCTGTAGGGAAACAGAAATTTCCTGGCCTCATTGGAACTACTTTCTGGGTATTTTACCAGAGACGGGGAACTTAACATAGATTTCATCTGGAATGTGCTGGGGTTTGATGCTTGTCATTTAAATATGTAAAGTAATATTTTTTCTATCTTATCCAGGGCAGATTGGCAAGGCTGCCCAGAGGATGCTGCCCAGAGGAGACTGCCCTGTGACCACTACTGCTGCATTCACCATACACATACAGGACTCCCATCATTCACTACCTTCCAGAAGGCTGAACCAAAACTTGAAATCACAGTGATGAAGGGGGAAGTGGGAAGGACAGAGGAAGGATGAGGATACTATTAGGAAGGACATCATGAAAATCCATCATGTTGGGTAATTGTATCCTTAAGGCAAAATTTACATTGTGCAACTGTGACTGAACAGTTGGTTTTGGTGAGAGGCAGCAGAAGTCAATTTCCCATGCAGCTTTTGTATTAATAATTCATCTCATTAAGGTGTGGTCTAATAGTGTTTGCACAGGCACAGGAGTCAGCCCTAACGCTGTTTTTGGCAACCACCTCTTCTACAGGCATCTGCGATTCATGTGTCCTCCTTGCCTCAATTTCTTCGTACAAGAAAGGGAAAGAGCCGTACAAGCTTTGGTTAAGATCTGTAAAATAGCTGGCTGCTACTCTGTTACTACTTTGTAGTCTTTTGCAATAACATGAAGACAGCATAACATTCAGCCACCCTGATCACAATGGGCTTGTTTCAAGGCATTAGTGAATCAGACCCAAGGACCAGGTATAGAAGCCCAAGATTCTGACCCACAGGATTAAGTCCCCTGCAAAAAAACTACAGGACCTGGCTAATCTCAGGAGATATTTAACAACCCAAACACCCAGTAAGGTCTTGTCCTGCTAAGAATTATTTTATTCTTCATACTGTGCTGGATTGTAATAGTGTTATCATAAATGATTAAACTAAAGTACATTACTGTAAAGACTACTTTCCGGTCTTTTTCCTCCTCATCTCCATTATTTAGATTTTTCCTTTAATACCTGAAGGGACTTCCAGTTGCCAGGGTGAACTTGCAAGATTTTACTTCAAAACAGGTGATCTCAACTTTCAGTTAACCAACAAATCCTCAAAACACAGTGACATAAAAGGCATATTCATTCTTAGTGATATCCCCTGATTTGAGTCATGAGTCTGTTTAAGATCACGTAGTGGGGGCTTTCCCCAGAGATATTTTTTAGCCCTGTTCTTTTTCCTGTATTTTCTTCTAGTCTAGCAGTGCTGGTTCAGCGGGGATCTAATGTGTAGTTGTGCTACATGGGATATAATACAATGTGTATGTTTATGACAAAATAGGTACCCTGATATGACCATCTTAGTATAGACAGCAGTAATAATAGTACAAGCTACAGCATTCCTTAGGCCCAAAAGAAAGATAAATAGGTGTATGGGTAAAAGCACATTTTTGTCATACAACACAACCACTCTGGGCTGCCAGGAGCAGAGGAAATTATACTACTTCGTTAACAACAACATAGTTAACACAGTAAAAATTTTATGAGCAAAAAACATTCGTACATAATGAAATTCTTTCTTTCTTCATCAAGTGTAGTAGTTCTTCATCAAGTGTAGTGGTTCCATTACCACTGAATCCACTGCTCAGCTCCAGATATGATCCCTTTAGCACGTGTTTCTTTTCATTGCATTTTCTCCTGCATTTTCTGGAAGGTAGATGGAAAACACCCACCTCCTTTCTTCTCACTTCAGAGGTGCCTGATGCTGCTTTTCCTCTTATGCTGATCAGCTCCAGAAATAACCCTGCAGAGCCA
Organism: Edolisoma coerulescens; assembly: GCA_013397115.1. Taxonomy (NCBI): domain Eukaryota; kingdom Metazoa; phylum Chordata; class Aves; order Passeriformes; family Campephagidae; genus Edolisoma; species Edolisoma coerulescens. The sequence continues at coordinate 143,730 of VWZW01004611.1, read as the reverse complement.
TTGCTTGGCTTTGATACCAGAAATTCCACTTCCTTCTCCACCCTGTCCCTTCTGGTTTCTCTACCTTCTTCTCTCCACAGACATCTGCACTAAACCAGTCTGTTTCCTTTCCTTATCTGGTGTTATTCTGATAAACATCATCTTTCACTCCTTTTTTCCTTCTCAACTTTGAGATTACTTTCCCCCATCCTGTCATGAGCCAAGTGATAATTTCCTCCAGGATCTTGCTTTCTTCTCCGCAGTTATTGGAAGCAAAGTCTCCCCTGTCGCATATTTTAGCCTGCCAGTTAAGAGTGGCTTAACACTTTTCTTTACTCATTGTTATTTAACCAAAAGTCTTAGTGAGTGATAAAAAGAAAATTGAGGGTATTTTAAAGGTCTTTTATAGGCTTGACTGCTTTCCAAGACGTGCAGTTTAAAATGCGAAGCAAGTCAGAGAAGAAAAAAACTACTTTCAGAACATTCTTAAAAATCAAGATGTAACAGTTTTTAGAAGTCTAGCTTTGTTTGTAGTGAAGATCTTGCAACAGATGACTACAGAAAAGCCTAAGGTTCATGTCAGCCCAAGGCATTAAGCAGAAAATGCAAACAGAAGTTTCACCTTGCCAACTAGAAAGCTGGAAGCACTGTATATATTAATGTTGAAGAGTTCAGTGTTTATGAGATAAAACGGAGTGATTATTGCTGATGCGTGAATGTTGCTGACATAACTTCCATCAGCAACAACTCATAAATCCCAGTTGCATAGGACTCCAGTTACCTTTCCTATATCAGAAGATACTGGAATACAAGGAGTTATCGGGTCACACAGTTCGTAGACAGACATGGACAAGCAAAAAGCTATAGAGGAAATCTGTGGACACTTATACAAGCCAAAATATCCCCATTTTTCAAACTAGGGTATGAATGAATATGATATAAATTTTGCTCATTATAATGTATACATTATATTCTATTTGCATATATAGGCTTCATGGTGTGTCAAAAATCACGGAAAAAATTGTGGCTTGTATGTGGCAAAGAAGAGTTTATTTAGTATATACATTCAAGAAAACAACAGTCACTAATAAGATGATATACTAGCTGATTATTTTGTGTGTGTGAATTTGATAAAACAGCATGAACTATGCAGGCAATGAGATGTAATGTTCTTCAGAACATCAATGTTGTTCTTTTATAGCAGTTGAATATTTCATGTTCCACTGTCTGTATGTGAAAGAATATCTGCCTTCCATAACAGTGGGCAGATGCCCAGGTCAGGTGCTTGACAAAACCTAATGATTTTTCTTGAAGCCTTCTACCAGTCATGGTGCAATTAGTCTATTTGACACAGATTAATCAGAAATTAGTGATTTACATATTATTGTCTGTCTCGATGAAACCGAGTCACCTCCATTACTCAACAGAATCTCTTCTTCAAATTAAATATGTTCAATAGGTCAAAGAAATAAGCAATTAACAAGACAATTCTTTGATTAAATTTGCTTATTTAGCGCTGGTAAATTATCAGAGTTAAAAAATGACAAGTGGTATCTCTTCCATTTTAAGTGATCTATTTTAATTAGTTCATTTCAAAACCAACTGGTACAGCATAGGCACAGCTGACACGACTTGTCTGCAGACATACAAAGGTCAAAGCGCAGGGCTCGAACTCCTGAGCGGAGTCTGCCGGGCTCATTCAGGTTGTGTGCAGCTCTGGTTTCAGGCAGCTTCTGAGGCTTGCAGGAACTCTGTGGGCAGCTTCACCATCTGTGCAGGGTGTGCTGTGTGTGTGTCAGGCAGAGCGCTCACCCTTCCAAACACAGGTTTTTGTTTGGTTGCCCCGTGAATGGAGCTCATGGTGCTGAGTCATATGGCAGGAGAATGGAGGCAGTGAAAGTGTGACAGCCGCCACCCGGGACGGCTGCCAGGGAGGGATGAGGGATGAGGGATGAGGGATGTTCCCAGCAGTCCTCCTCTGACCACGCAGCAGGGACCAGAGCTGTAAACTCCCTCCCTGCTCCCCAGCCTTGCAGTTTGTCCCCTTTCTGGGAATGTCTGCAGCTGATCAGGGGGTGACCAGAGGTGGTACCTGTGGTGTAGCCATAAGGAGGGGAGACCTTCAGGAAAACCTCATTCATTAGCTGTGAGATTGGACAAATTTGTAAACGTTACCATCTAGCTTACACAGCTTTAAATAAAGATAAACAAGACATTGGCAGTTTTTAGACATTTAGACAACTAAAAGAAGGGAGATACTGTGCCCTTATTTATTCAAGTTAATCCTTCAAGGAGATGAATAGGATGCTGCAGGGCAGAGGTCATTCACATTATAAGACATGATAAGCAGATTTGATTTAAGTTTCCTGGTGCAGCCAAGTTAACAGAATAGCACTCTGCCTGTTTACACTGGACAAGGTGGGAAAAAACAAAATAAAAGCTCATTTTGACAGAAGGGTTGTATGTTTTCGGGAAATGGGGAACACAGAGAAAAATATGCTGTTATTAAACAGGACCTATGTCTTTTTCCTGCTTTGCATCTGAATGGACGCAAATCAGGCAATTTGCACAAAACATGGCAAGAAGCTAAATGTCACTTGCTGTAACAATTTCAGAAGAGTCTGGAATTGGAGTGAAATATGCAAGATAGAAAATATGGGGTAATACTGTAGGACTGAAATAACCATAACTTAGAATAGAGAAGTTTTACTATAGCACTAAAATTGTTTAATACCAATGTGGATAACAAATCTTTGTCATTAACGTCTGAAATCTGTGGACACCAATCCATTTATATACATGACATTAAGCTCAGGAGGACTTCTGCCAGACTTTTTAATATGCTAACTTCTTTTTCAGTATGGAAGAGAGAGGGCTGGATGAAGTGAAGCTGAAGCAAATGTCTAAGGGCACACAATAGCCAGAAAAGAAATGGCCCTGGAAAGATCTAGAGTATGATTCTGAGTCTGAGCATCCTGCAGCTGCTACTCCCTGCTGGGTTTTCAGCACAGCTCACATGGCAAATCAGAGACACTGACTTAGCAGGATTTTATGGGCACAGGCAATGTGATGCGGATGAGCTTTGCTGGACTGGGGCCCATCCAGCAAAAGATGCTGAGTGAAACAAATGCAGGAAGATACTGCCAAGGTACAAATTTGGCTCGAGTATGCTTATTACATTAACCTTGTAACTGTGCCAGCTGAAAAAATGCATTGGATACTTTGGATAAGACATAGAGACCTTTTCTGTGTTTGTTTAAGCTTTATTGTTAGCTTGATTTGTAAATCTGGTGTACATAAATTATCATAACCCAATTACACCATAGGATTCTACTCACTGTAGGTGGGCTGCAGGTATTTTTAAAGAGCTCAGTACAATACCCACAGATGCATGACCTAGTCACAAGTATTCAGTTCCCTCTAGCTGGAAATGCCCTGAACTATGAAACTCCTATCACTTGCATTCTGAGGCTGTTTGGTATGAATGCCAACCCAATTCACCTGCAGGAGCTTTTCCTTTATCTGCTATCTTGCCCATTCCATAATACATTGTGGCAAAAGGAGAAACAAAGCATCTGGCCTATGGCATCAAATACCGAATAATGAGCTGAGAAGCCCAGGGAAATGTAGTCTTTGTTCTGTCTGTACCAGATTGCCTCAGTGATTTCATACCGAACTATCTGATTCCCCATTTTTCTGCATTTTGGATAAATATTATCTCAGTTTGCCTCAGCAATGTGGTATGTAGCTTAAGTTCCCCATACTTTCAAATGCTGATGGGGATGTGTATGCTGATGCCACGTAATTCAGAAGAAGAAGACCATCATTTTGTATAGCAACTTCCAGGTGGGCCATTTTCTAGAAACAATCCAATTTCTAAGTAAGTAGAGAAAAATAGAAAAGATAGAGAAAATAACTATGAGAAACATGCAGAGTAACATTGATACAGTGGATTCCTGCTGAGAAGGAGGGACTTTTGAAAGACCCAGGGGTATGGCTAGAAACTCCATCTGCCTGGGAGACCTCACCTGCCCATCTTCGACAGAGGCTGGGGCCTGGGCGTGATCAACCTTCACTATCAGAAGCAAAACAACTTGAACTGCAAGGTTTTTAGCATACCATTACAAATTCAAAACCAGGCCTATTCTGATGGAAAATCTTCCTTAGGAATGTGAATTGTTTTGGGCAAAATAATCAGGCTTCTTTCCTGGCAGGGATACTATTTGCATCAAAAATTAGTGTCATCCGCCCACTCAGTTTCCAACTAAAAGCCAGGCATTTCATTAGTGAAGTGAGAACAGAGATGCCTGGCTGGAGCAGCTTCGGCAAACAAACCTGCCAGTACAGCCAGAAAGGTGGGAGAGCTGCGTGCTCCCGTGGGCATGAGGGTCGTGAGGACCACACAGCACCAGAAGAGGAATGAGGACATCTCATTCCTGCCTGGGAAAGGGAAACACGTGCAAGGGCAAACGACCCAGCCCTGGCAGCGGGATAAGCCCCTCTTTCCCAGGAGGGAGGCCTTGGAAGCTGCGTGCAGAGCCCTTGTGCATTGTGTGTACAGGAACCACGCGTGTTGATAGCGTGAGTGGAGAGTTGCGTGGGGACGAGCTGTGCGTGTGGAGCCCTGCGTGCAGGTGTGTCAGTGCCACACGCGTGTCCGTGTGAGCCAGGGGACGAGGCACGTGTGAGCCAGGCACCTCCAAGGCGCCGTGTGCGCCCACAGCTGCCGCAGCACGGTGCACGGGCAAGGCGTGCGTGTGAGCCTTCACGGGAGAGCAGGCGTGAGAAGAGCTGTGCGTGCGTGAGGACGAGCACTGAGGGTATGCGGAAAGGCAAATGCGAGGAGCGTGTGTCCACATTACTTACAGGTGTGCGTGGAGAGACAGGCGCATCAGGGTGTGTTTGTGTGTGTGAAGGGGGTATGTGGAAAGACGGGTGAGGATGTGTTTGTGACGGGGCTCTGTAGAGAAGGGGGTATACATAGAGGAGGCGGTGTCTCTGTGTGCGTGTACTGAGCGCCCGCACACTCGCCCTCTCCCCGTGTTCACGGCTGCCCGGGGCGGGGCCGCTGACGCACTGCGGCTGCAGCGGGCGGAGGCTCCGGCCTCGGCCGGGCGGGGGCCCGGTGACCGGGGCCGTGGCTCTGCCCGCCGGTGGCTGACTGACAGCGCTCCCCGCCCAGGCGCTGGAAGGGCCGGGCCGGAGCGGGGCGGGCGGGAGGAGGAGAAGGAGGCGCGGTGCGAACCGCCCTGCACTGCTGCGGCTCCTACCTATTCATTCAGTCACCTAAAATGGCTGGAGAGAGGANGTGCGGGTGGCGGTCAGGTAAGCGGCGGCGGCGGCGGCTCCTGCGGGCCGGGTGCGGCGGCGGGGCCGCGGCGTGTTCCCAGCGCCCACCCGCGCGGGGACAGCAGCCGGGCGCATCTTCCCTGCAGAGAGGGGGTCGGCTCGCCTCGCCTCGCCTCGCCTCCTGCGGAGCCTCTTTTTCCTCATAGCAGTAGGAGGTAGCCAAAGGAGAGGGGAAAACCCCCACCACTCTGACTCTTTCTCAGTCATTTCTCTCTAATTTTGACCGGTGACCCTAAAAATACTCCGACTAATTATAGCCCAGTGCTGCTAGTGCTTACTCATGGAAGCAGAGCAGCCCCTGGATTGTGGCGCTGCCGTTTGCATCACGGAGCTTTGCGAGAGTGGATCCCGGCACACTGATATTTTTAGAAGGATAAAGGCTTTTATCCCGCGGAGGCTGTGTCTAACCTCACATACCAGAGACATGGACTCCCATAAGGCTGCTCACAGTACATAGCAATTAGATATATGTAGAAGTCGTAATGGGAGGGGAGCTTAAATAATTTTAAAACATCAGTTAATTCAAATTGCTCTTTAATCAGAGATAAAAATCTGCTGTTCATCAGTGAGCTCTTGGCTCTTCTCGGTTTTCTGTGTGAAAATACTATTTTATTGTTTGAAGAACTTCCAATTTAGCCCATAGATGCTTAAATTTCCAAGATGTCTTTACATGATTGAAGCATGAGGAGAAGTACATGTATGTGTGTGTATACCCATGTCTGTTTATATATACCCATGTCAATATTTGGGGTTTAATTGTGATACTGTCTGTTGATTTATTTCTTTACTTTAAAGAAGTTTCTTTGTGCTGGCACACTTGGGAGTATTACACCGCAAGAAATCGGACTTTAGGGGAAGGTCTGTTTGTCTCAGTGGGTCCTTGGACGATCTTACATTAGAGAATTCAAGGGTTGTTCAGGAAGACGAAGAGGATGATTTCTTAGGTTTGTTTTGTTTTCTCTGAAGGATGTAGAAATAAACGATGTTATTGGGTGCTGTTGTTGGTACATGGTGTAGGGGGAACGGTGCAATAACATTTTCAGTAAACAGAGAAGCACCACTCCTGCATGATAACGTGGGGTGTGTGCTGCAGTTGTTCATTAAAGTCTGGTTGCAGTAGCATTTTCTGTGGGGAGAGATGGTTTTGTGAGTGCAATCTGTTGAAGCATTTTTCACATAATGTGCAGGGAGGTATTATTCCAAAGCATAATTAGGCTGTATTTTTAAAAAGGAAAATATGAGATAGGTGTGATCCTAAAAATAGGGCGTGTTACAGGTTTGCAGACTGCTCTCTCATTTGAAGGAAATATTAAATACGTTCTCAGCCAAAAGAAATAGTGATGTAGAAGTTCATTTACAAATACAGAGGTTTGTTGCAGCTTGGAATTAAATAAAAAACCTACTGGTAGAAATACATTTATAATTGTAGGTGTGTGATGAATAGATTAGGAGTAATATATGGTAAAGAATTTGTAGAAGTAAATTAAAGTCACCCAGCTGTAGTTCTTGACAACAAATCCCTAATGTTATAAGGTGTATTTCTGCAGTATAATTGTCTACCTAACATTTTGTGGCTGAGTGCAGTTCACTAATAATGAAGGATTGCATTTTTCCTCCTGTCTGCTTTCTTCCTTTTGGCAAATTAACTATTCATGTACAAGATTTTCCCCCCTCTGTTTAGCAGTCATGAACAAAAGTATGCACCAGTAGCTCTTTGTAGATGGTTTTCTTTTATTTCTGATTGTGTATTTTGTGCAGTCCTATAGTTCAACTGATTTTGCAACTCACTGTGTATTGGTGCCATGCTGTACCGTGCATTATGAGTATCACATTCTGTTTCCTTGTTGGTTTTGTTCTTCAGCTCTTTTTGGCAACTTGAGCGTAGTTCAGTGATGATCTCCACAGTTGTGATGAATCAGTCGTTGTGTTTTATATGTATGTTTCTGAACAAGGCTTGCTCTACAGCTGGACCAGCTTTTAGTTTGCAACCCGTGTGGGTTGTAAGATACTGCAAAGGCATGAATTTACGTAGACTTTAAACACAGGTTATAGAACAGACATCACTGAAATTGTTCAGCAAATTGTTTTTCCAAGACCTGGTTGTCTCACCTAATTGTATCCAACAGGAATGAAAAATACTTCATTCTTTCCAATTAGCACCAGCTTTAAGCTATCATCTTGTATGCTAATTGCTCCCCGTTTTCTTCAGTGTAATAATGGGTTTGTGACTGATGAGCTAAACGCTCTGGTTTAGTGAAGCATGAAAGCTGAAAATAGTTTGGCAGATAATCCAGCAACTAATGTTAAATTCCCCAATTAAGAAAACACTTTTGTCTAGTCACTCACCACTGAAAGACTTGTGGACTTTGTGGATGATGGTGTGCAATTTCAGCAAAGAGCTTTGCTCTCTGTGTGACTGTGTGTAGTGTCTGTTTTCAGATAAAGTCAGAGAGCCCCCAGGATAGAAAATAGTCATCTGATTAGATAACTTCCTTTTAAATGTGAAAAGCTATCGTTTTTGTAAATCTAAAATTTGTCTTGCTTTTGTAAGTGTCTTTTCAGCATATGAAAACTAACTTTTGACAAGAAGGCTATGAAATGTTATCAACATCATAGGCAACTGTTTCAAGTTCACAAGAGGATGCAGATTATAGTTTCTAATTCTTGTGTCTTGTGCCACTTTAGTGGTGTCCACAGGCAAAATACAATGTGTAGGCTTCTGGCATGTTGGGTAGATGAAGTTCTTATCTAAGATTTAGATCCTCAACAGCCAGTGGTTTAGGTCTCTTAGTGCACTTTAGAGTTGTTGTATGACCTGTGGAAGAGGCTGGATGGGGTCAGTGCACTCAGAAGTGCACTTACTTTTACCCGTTTACCACCCAGACCTGAGCTGGGTTGCAGGAATTGAAGTGGCTCCAACAGTTAGTGCCTGTCCTTGCTCCATGGCTTGGAGCCATGCCATTAGGATCTTCTAGCAGTGGTGATCTAAGAAGACAAAGTTGGATTTCAGTCCTTTGCATTTTTGGATACATGTTAAACAAAGGAACTTTTGGAGAACAATAATGTTTGGATAGATCTACCCAGAAGTCTTGCATGGAGGACTGTATCTGATAAAGCATGGAAGAGTGTCTGTTATCTCTTCTCCATGATGGGATCCAAATAACAATGTAGAAAATTGAAGGAGGTGTCTGTCTTCTAGCCCTCCAAAGGTGAAAGATGGCCTTGATCCACTCTGAGTCAGTGGAGGCTGTGGATGTATAGATTATAAGCTTCAGTGTTGATTTGTTAGAGATGCTGTATTAAAACAGAAGAAATAAGTACAATGCAAAAAGATGAATAGCTGTACAAGCTGACCAGTAGTCAAAAGAAGATGGTCACTCTGATATACTTGGGTGACACCTCAGGTGGAGTGGACAATAAAAGAACATGAAGTACCAGTTGGTGAAGCTGAAGAGCTTTGGCATTGGGCATGCTCTCATGAAAGATGGGGCCCAGTTGAAACTGTTAATGGGCTGAACACAAAGACGCTTCAGGGGATGGTGTTTTATAATCAGGCATGTTTAATGGCCATAAAGAACAGAGTAATGAAAGTTTCCACTTTTCATCATCCTAGGTATGTCTGTGTCTATGTGCCTTCTTCCCTACTTTGGCAAGAGCACTTCACTGGTATTACTTCATCTGCTGTGGTTGACATCTGCTTTGTGTTTCATTCCTCAAGTGAAGAATGCCACTCTCCTCTTCACGTGTGCAGAGAGGCTCTGGGATCTGGGCACCCAGTTCTGCCTTGAGATGTCTAAAAAATTTCTTTTTTCATACCCACCCTGAGTGTCTACAATAAGGTGTAACACTGCTTCACAAAGGTGGAATGTTGATATTGGCTGAGTATGGAAACTGTGTGCGAAATGTAATGGATCTACTGGTAAACAATTTTAGTAGAAGTAATTAGTAAAAAGATTAGAAGTAAACGTTAGTAGAAGTAATAAGTGCAGCTGATGAATTAAAACCACACAGCTTCTGTTTCTGGTTTTCCAAAAGGGAGATGAAGTATGCTGGAAAAACACATTGATTACTACTTCAGTTTAGTGGAGATTGGAGATTTTTACAACTAAAAATCTCTACTATCTACAACTAAATCTACAACTAAAATGGCGTGGCATGGCATTAGGATACAGTGTTGACTTTTGTTTAGGTAAGTAGGATATGTTTATCCATTGCAGCTTTAGCTTCTCACTGCAAAGCTTTGTTATGGAATGCTGGATTTCTTTTCATACCCCCAGTTCTTGAACTGTGCCATCAGTTGGATGTCCTATGTAGGAGTTTTTTTCTACTTGGCTAGTTTCTGTGTGGGGTTTTTTCTTCTCCCTATATGGAATCTGCTGTTTGTTGTTGTCATGCCTCCCTCTACCTTTTCACCTTTTTGCATTCTTTTTAAGCATTTTCTTCTTAAGCTTTTATAGTGAAGTTGTTTTCCTCTGTGCTAGATTCAGCTACTGTTAGATACACTAGGGAAGAAGGAGCTGAGTGGAAGGAACCTGTCTTTTTTAGGCAGGTATGTTTTGAAGCACTTTGGTGGCAGCTGAGATTGATTTTCTCTCTTGGGCTGCTGTTCTGCAGACAGTTACAGCTGTGTTTAAGCTTCCCACCATGAATAGATCCTCAGATGCCAGATGAATGGACATGTATGCTGTGGTATATATTATAAGCTCTGGAGATGCTCATTTCATGCTTCCTACACAGTGCTAAGCATTGTCATAAATCATTCTGTAACTAGTTAAGCAACAGCAATAGACTACAGTACTATCCACTGGTTCCTTAAAATGAACCAAACATTTTATTTTAATAGACGGTAATTACTACCCATCTGTAATCAGCTGTAAAATTTTTTTTTTGGAAAATATCTAAGTAACTGTGTTAATGAAGTTCAGCTGTTTATAAGCATACAAGAATGCCCCACCTAATAAAAGAGAAATTATCAACAGCATAATAGGTGTTGGGAAATAACTCCTCTGCACGGAGTCTGTTAATGGAAAGCTACAAGAGAGACCTTGTTTTGGAAAGCTCCTGTTGTCTATCTTTTTGTTAGTTTTGATGTTTTTCTTTGCTCTCTGACTTAAACAAACATCCCCTTGTCCTTCTCTGAAACTTTACCCCGTTGGTATGTTTTGCATTTTAGCTGAAGAAAAGACACGGCACCATCTGCTGCTGAATTAATTCTGGTTTCGTAATATCTGACTTGATCATCCGTTACTGATATTGCTTGGGGCAGGCTGAAATCTGTGATCTCGCTTTCTAGGAAATAAACTTCCCTTTTTACCACTCGTGTTGTAAACAAACTCATTCTTGGTTGGAGGGGAAAGAAATCCTACTGGGACCTTTCCCTTAGTGCCCTATATTCCTTGCCAAAAGATGGGTATCTTGAATTTAGGAAGAAGAAAAAGCAATGAGTGGTGTACCTAGGCAGTCTGTTCATGCTTTTGGATGAATTATATTTTTAACTTGTCACTTCCCAAAGTTTGTAGAAGACTTGGGAGTTTACTTTGCTTTGAAAAACCATTGCGTTAGTCACTAATTTCCATTTAACAGTGTTTTCTTTACTACTTACGATCTATGAAAAGTTAGGATTTGTATTGTTGGCCTAGACATTCCTTTATTACTGAACTCAGGGCTTCACATTTTCAGGTTTCCTGTGTGACTTCTGTAAGTTCTTCTCTAGTAGCTGAATGACCCTTGTGCCTGGGATCAAGAGAGCTCTGCTCCCTCCTTCTGCTTCCCCTTGATTTGCTTTAAGCGTTTTACAGATTGCGCTTGCTGCCCACTCAGAGATGGCTGTTGGAATTCTTGCTTTTATGTTCTGTTGCCTGACTACTGCTGGTGAACTAGAGCCACTTTAGGTGCTTTTTTTTATTTTAAGGAAAATACAGCAGAATACTAAATATCTGTGGTGGCCAGAGCAGAGACTTTTTTGTTATGCTAATATTATTTCAATGTAAAATACTTTCAAGAAGTGTCATTTGAACTGGTGAACAAGAAAGTTTAATTAGAAATCAAACCAGATCTGAACAAGTCTAGCAAGAGTTACTACATGAGCTGTGCCTTTTTCTTGTGCTCTCTTTCTTTTCACTTAAATAGTTTTAAATCTTTGTTCATTTTCTTCCTATCCTTCCTTGTTGGTTATTTTTTGTTTGTTTGTTTGGGTTTTTTTGTAGTTTTCAGTGTTACTTTCCACTTTTCCCTAGTGAAATGTGTCTGCTCCAGTGTAAGGGGAGAAGTGCTGCCTTGTTTTTCAAAAATGGTCTTGTTTGATGTGCTTATTATAGCAACAAGATACAAATGGAGAATAGTGAAAAGATAACGTTAGTGTCACAGTGAGTTTGATGCATAGAGAAACAAAACATTCAAAATGTATTTTAAAATGTGAAAACCTGCTGATTCAGAGCTTATGACTGATTAGCATAAAATATTTCCTGAATAGACTCTGAATGGAAATAAGGTGTGAGGAGCGAGTACCATCTGGTCCTTTATTCTTGTAGTATCCTCAACAGATTTGGTAGAGTTGGCTACTGCTGAAATAATTATTTTTCTGTGTAAAAAACTTTTTTTTTAAATCAGCTGACAAATGCTGGTTGGGACAATGCACACTTCAAGCATCTTTACATCTTTAAGTCTACCTAACAAAAATGAATGACTTATCCCTTGAACCTATTTACCCTGGAGCTTCAAAACAGAAAACTGACAGCAACAAGACTTTACTAAAAGGTTATGATTGTTCTACTATACACAGCAATTCATATGCATTCAAGTTAAATAGTGCACTTCCACTGTTGAATTTAAAAATGGACTAAAGGATTTGTTGTCTAGGTATTTAGTGTCTCACTGTTGGCTCTTGCATTCACGCTGCTATAGGAACTCTGTGTAGTTCAGTTGGTTAGCAAATAACTATCTCTTTGCAGGACATTTTAGATTTAATGTAATCTTTCCATACTAGCTCTCAAATACTCCAGGTTTCTTGAAATGTTTCCTCTTGAATATTGTAGCTTTGAAGAAGCTTTTTTTCCTTTTCCTTTATGTTCAGCGTAACTGGTCCTTTAAAAGCATGAGAAAAGCAGTATTTTCAAGGTGAATAGGAGTTAAAGGACTGTAGTGTGCTATAGCATTACAGATCAACTACCAGAGCTGAACACATTTAATGTTATCGACAATAGGACTAGACAGAAAATGTTTCCCTTTTGTGAGACATCTCAAAGTCTGACACTTTATCTTTTCCACCGTGTTCTCTTTTGATAATGTAAGAGTTTGATCAAACAGGCTTCTCTGTTTACTGGGTCTAATCTCATCTGGGGCCTTGAAAAGAGGCATTCCACATCTTTAGTCAGTTCTCCAATCTCTTGGTTATTATCTTTAAGCTGTGTATTTTTTCAATGAGCTGTTTTTTCTTTACATTTCTAATTATGTTAGTTGTCCTTTGCTTAATACTGCTGAAACAAATTTAAGGCGACACATTAAGCTGGAAATCTCCATAGCTGTGAAGTACTAATGTCGATCAAGAAATTATATTAAATATTGGCCTTGTTAGCAATGTTGTTTAAGAAGTTATGCAAATCATCAATAATAGGCTAAAACACAAAAGAAGAGTGTATCTAGAAATATATTGCAAATGATGAAGTGTCATCTTGTATAATTTTGGAGTCACTAGCAGGTTTGCTAAGAAATTTCTCATGTGTAGTAAAACCTCTAGTATTGTATAAAATATAGAAAGTGGCTTATCTGGGTTCCTTTAAGTATTTGGTACTGTGTTGTGTGGGAGACTTCTTAGAATAAAGTGATAGAAAGGTAGACTGACTTAAGATGTGTGTATATATATTTTATTCAAAATACTTATCTAATTGACTTTTTTTGTCAAAGTCAGTAATCCTTAGCATTCATTTTGTTGGACATTTCTTCCCTTAAGCATGGGACTAATTGGGAGATGAGTCCAGAGACCTTTTGTGTCATTCTGAGTAGCTCGTTATCCCAAGGTCTTAGAGTTGTTAATCGCTCTCTCAGTAGTATTGATTTACCAACTGCAGCAGTGCCTCTGTCTTAGTTTGTCCTTGATTCTGTCATAAGACACTATCCCTATGTACCCATCTCCACCTGTATGAGAATATGAGAGGGGTATGAGTGTAGGTAGCAAGCTTTTGTCTTTTTTAAATATTCTTTTCCTGCTTTCCCTTCCCCACGCTTCATTGGCACTTCATTTATTGTCATCTTAGAATTACGTCATAAGGTCCTCAGGCCAAAGATGAAGCTTCAAAGTAAACACGATATAAATAATACATGATATAAAATCATGAGAAAAGCAACTCTACTAAAACACCTGAGTTAGTCATTACCTTCTATGAAAAGTCTTAAAATTAAAAATTCTCTATATGGCTTTGTTTCTCCCTCTCCTCTTTGCTTGTTTCTGTGAAGAGTAAAAAAAATTACGCCTGTACCAGACACTTTGATCTGTAGGAAGTAGCTGACTGCTCATTGTTTTTACCTGCTAAGCAAACCATACATTGCTTTAGTTGTCACTCTGCATAAGTTGTCCAGGTAAGGTTTATTTCACTCCCTAGTCTCAAATGCATTCTTTTTGAAGTCTAATCTTTAATTTTAAGTACATGTGAAATCATTATTTTTAGACTCTGTCTCGGCAATGTGAAGCCTTTGAATTTTTCCTTAAGAATTATTATCTATACATATTACTTTGCAGACTGTAGATGCTGATACCATCTAAACATCTGTAATTTCTTTTTTTAGTTAAAATTATATCATGCATGTGAATTACTGGTATATTTGGGAACGGCTGATGTGTTTATGAGCAAGCTGTTTGAAATGCATTAAAGACTAGAAAAATATTTTCGTGTCGGGTTAAGGATGACTAAGTATCTGAATGCATATTTTCTTGACGTGACGGAAAAGAGAAGGATTCTACTTGTGAATGTTTGAAGAGGCCCTAGATCCGAGGGGAGGCCACCTGTTCAATCTATATCACTTAGAGTGCATCTTATGCTTCTGTCTAATCTGATCAGTCAGCCCATCACTCAGGAACAATAAAATTGCCATCCTGAAGTTTACAAGCAGAACTTTGAGTTCAGCAAAAGTGGATTGGTGTTCAGTAAGCTCTGAAAATGAGATGAGAGATAGGACTGAATTGGTATTTGCAAGTAAACTATTTGACAGTTAAACATTGGTGGAATTAAATACTCCTCTTTTGTACTCTCAGAAGGGTATTATTTGAGTTGGGGTTTAATTGAATTTGTTATTGGGGGGTGTGTCTGTTTTTTTTTAATCTTTGTTTGTTTGGTTCATTGTTTCAGTTTTTTGTTTTGTGTGTGTCTTTTTTTCGTTAGCTTTCTTTCTTTCTTTGTCTTACACAGTCTTCAAAGTGATCTACATTGGCTGGTCAGCCCACTGTCTTGGCTCTGCATTTAAAATGTAGCTGTAGATCTATTTCATTGTTGTCCTTAGCAAAGCTTGTAGCAACAGATGGACTTTTCATTGTTCTCTAAATGTCAACAAGTAAAGCCCTGGTAGGCTCTGAAGAGGAATCATAGGCTCGTCAAGGTTGGAAAGGACCTCCAAGAAACACTGTACAACTGAGAGCTTCAAATGAAAGTGCTTTGTTCTGTGCTTGCAGCCCCAAGAACAGGGCTGGCCCATGCCAGCTGGCCCATGCTTCTGTTAATTTCGAACTCTCATGACTGCAGAGTGCAGAGATGCCTCTTAGGGAAGAGGGAACTTACATAAAACGTTGTTGACCTACATCTTGGAAGATACTTGACTAAAAACAAAGGGCTGATGCACTCTCTGCTGCTGCTGTCGGCACACGTTCAAGTAATGCACACATCATTCATAAGCATGGAACAGCAGTGATGTAGCAAAAGAAGAAACTCAGTGTATATAGAAACTGGAGTTTTTATGAAGGCTCAAAGAAATCCACTTTTTGTTCAGTACTGCTGATGTCTAGTGGTAAGTTTTGGGTCTTGCTGCTCAGGAAAAGTGTGGACTGACTGAGAGGAATTGAAAAGAGGAGGGAAATGGCTCTTTGTCTAGAAAACGTGACCAGTTCCGTAGTGAGATATGAGGAGTGAAGATTTGTAGTAGACACATCCTAAAATACCAAGAGTCAAGTACAGAGTGGAAGGGAATAAGATGTTCTTCATGCTCAAGGTGAAGTTGATAAAAGGTAGTAGATTTAAATTTCAGTAAGAAAAGTAAAAGATGGGAGAAAATATTTTTCCACTGTAAGGATGGATGTTGTGGAATGGACAGACTAGGGAGTGAAATAAGCCTGTGCTTTGTCTGTGGAGATGTGAAGTTATCCATACACGAGACTCTTCAAAACAGTTCAGACTGGTAACTGCCAGGAAGATTTTGGATTAATTGACAGTACTTTGGTCCAGAAAGGTAGAGTGGATGAATAAACTCTTTTCATCAACATTTCCAGGGGTTTTTTCCACTCCAATTGTCTGTAATTCTGTGAAGCTGCATGTAGGGTGCCAGGACCTGAATTCAGCACAATTGAATGATCCCATTCAAATGTCAGAATGTGTTCACAGACGTGTGGCAATGTCCACATGAATAATAAAACCTTACTGATTTGGAAGGGTAGGCTTAGGTTAATCCAAGTTTGAAGGAACCTCAGGAGGTCAGCTGATCCAACCTTCCTCTCAAAGCAGTGTCAAAACTAAATTCAGGTGAGATTTTGCAAGGCTCTGTTTAAAGTTAGGTCTAGGAAAAACCTCTGAGATAGAGATTCCTCAGTGTCTCTGGGCAACCAATACTTGACTGGTCTAATTTTTGATGGTCAGATTTCTTCCTTATGCCAAGGTGGGAAATCTCTTGCTTTGTTTTGTGACCAGTGCCTCTTGTCTCCCCAATGTGAACCTCAGAAAGGAGCTTGGGCCTTTTGTCTTGGTAATCTTCTCTTCTGCATTGAAAGAGAGCAAACAAGGCCTGGAAGCCAAGAAGATACTGAAGAGCTCTGTGCCTATGATCTGTTGGAAAGGTAAGATGTGGGGGACACCTTCCGCAAAGGGGATGCAGCCTCTTATCCAGTTGAGTTCTGAATATGGTAGAGCAGATTCTTGGGGGACTGACCGCCATCCAGTGGTGCTGGTGATAGGGCTGCTATTAGGAGATAACGTGTTGTAAGCATACACAGAGTGAGGTACTAGAGGCTTTTGTTTGTTTGCATGGTTTCTATGCTCTTTCTGTATGAAGTCTATACATTCTTCTCGAATGACCCTCCCCTACCTGTTTTGAAGACTACTTCATGGTAAATGTGATATTGCTGCTGTGAAAGCACTTGGAGTGTGATTCAGTTTGGGTTAACAGTCTATCTTTTTTTCCCGGCAGGAATATGTGGTGCTTACCTGTCTGCATTTTCTCTGCCACAGTTTAAGCTTACTTACTATTTTGACTGAGCTGACTAATAAGAATCATTAACCTCTGTCATTGTTTAATGTTTCTTTGCTTTTCAGATGTGCTTTCCTCAGCCATCTCATAGAATAATCTTTTTCCCTGTCCCGTGCTGTGGCAGTTCGTGTTTCATTCTTTCAGTTCTTCTTGCTTGTTCGGACAGTATCTTCTCTATGGCAGAAAGAAATGTGTACAATAGTCAGTGGTTTATCCCATGAAGCATGTGATATTCTTGTGAATACAACCCAAAGCATTGATTACCTTCGAATGGTTTCTTATGACTCTTTGGAAATTAATTGTAATTTGTGCATTATCAGTTTTTGTCTTGTGTTTGAAAAATGGATTTTTTAAACTTGATTTGTTTCTTTATATTTGTGTATTCATAAAATGTATGTGGAGCACTGGGTAAAGTTCACATTCAGTTTGGTTTATATTGCTGGATATGTGCCTAGTATGTGTAAGGGTTGTCTGGTTGAAGTTCAATCTGTTCAAAATAGAGGAATGTATTGGTAGACTGAATAAAATGCTTCAAAGCTCCTGTCTGTGTCTCTTGAATTTATATGCTTTTGATTTCTCAGATTGTAGCTAGGAAATGCTAGTGACTTCCAAATTTTATCAGACATGTCAAAGGAAATATGGCTAATTGTAGTCTAGCTGGGCAACCAACTGCTCCTTTTATATGCATATTCTATAATTTACACATGCAGTTTTCACCTTAAGAAAATTTCCTTTGTTCACGGCTATACGTCTGTCAGGGAATGTCCAGGGGGGCAGAATGCTTGTCATTACTGCACTGCTGTAATGATGATTGCTCTCCTGTTTTGCCATCTCCTTGGTGTAGAGGGGGATGGTCACTCCAGCACAGCAGGTGTGTGTGAGGGGCCCTCTCCTTTGCTCACAAGTAACTTGAATTGGCATAATGATATTTTTCCATTCTGATAATAAAAAATAAAATGTAGGAGATACTTTTGTGTTCAAGGGTTCTCTCTCCACTGCAGCTGTGACCAGTACTGGGAATCCTCTGGATATACTACAACTTGTCAGGGTGGGTGGTGCCATAGACCTTATATGGGTCCTTGCTCCTGTGTGCCAGGGTGAGCTAATGCCTGGTTAGGGGACACTGGGCACTTCACTTCCAAGATTGGAAATAATTAAATAATCTATGTGACTTGTTTTAGGTATTTTTCTTCAGTACAGGGTTACTATACAAAGAGTTGGATGTCCACTGCTGTTTATAGGGTCAGCTCTGGTGTTGGACTAACAATGACCCCATCGTCTGAATATTCATTAAGTGCTGGGGAGACTCCTATTGCTTATTGATCTAGGTACAATTGGAGCTCAAAGCTATGGTATATCTTCAATTCCTTTGGAAATAGCTGAAGAGTTTTGTTTCCAAAAGAAATGGACGTTCAAAGCTCTCCCTTTAGTCCTCCACAGCTGGGTGGGGATGCCAAGAAGGTGTAGAGCCATGGACTTTCCAGTTTCATTGTGAAGTCTGAAAGGTTCAAGGACAGCCAGAAATTTTTTCTTCTAATGCATGAGTCTTTCTGGATATCCTTATTATGTGCCATTGCATACTTGACTTGCTCAGTTCAGTGTGCTTGTGACTGATGCAAAAATTAGAGGAGAACTACAGATTACACAGGGCCTCTCTTGTCGGGTATAGGGTTTTTTCTTTTAAAAAGGAAAAGCTGTTTTTTGTCCTATTTTTTTGCAGTTGAGTCTTGGTCTAGTTTGTTTAAATTGTTAGCTAAGGTAGGTAACAAAGGACTACACATACCAGATTTCATTGTGGTGTGGGTTTTTTGTTTTTTTGTTTGTTTGTTTGTTTTTTGGTTTTTTTTAAAGTCCCAGCAAGAATAGGTACTGAAGCAGTTTCTACTCTGTCAGCAAGTTTTAGGTGGAGTGTCACTGCTGGGCTGTTTTTCAGCTGCTGAGTCTTTGTGTTGCTCCATTTTTGCTGCTGTTGCAAGACCCCTCTGCCAACACTGCTGCTGCAGATTGGAGATAAACAACTTAATGGCTGCCAGGGAACAGAGGGCTGAAGTCTTGTTTTCCTGAACTGAAAACTCTGTGATACGTCTAGATTAGGATGATGATGGGTAGTATAGGAAAGACACATGAGATTGTGTAAATTTTTTATCCACTCTGACACTTACTGACATACTGTGTAACACTGGTCAACTGGATTTGATTGAGAATCTGATTTTGTGCTTAGTTAAAAACATGATTGTATTTGAAGTGAAACCAGTCCTGACCTCAAATGTCAGGTCAAAGAAATCCTCTCCTTTCGTTTGTGCTAGGTAATCCTGCTCCCTGTCCTGAATCTTGCTCACTTAGAGTTTCAATTCATCTTGTTCCCATTCTTCAGCCACTGATTCTTAGTTCAGTGGTCTAGAAATGGTTAACTGTAATGGTAAGCAGAGTTGGGAAATATGCTATTTGTAGTTTTCTATGCCTTGCTAATTATTCATGTGATAGGGCTTACGTAAGGGCTGCATTACAGTTGCACTTCATTTGATGACAGAGTTCTGTATTTCTGTGTAAACAAAAGTCAAGTGATAAGGCATGAGCAGTCAAAGTCTATAGTTGAAACCAGGGAGAAAACTAATTTTCCCGGGAGGATCTTAAGGTCATACTATCTGCTTAGCTGTCATGTTTCTTAAAAAAACCCCCAAACAAACAGTAACAACCACCCCC
>VWZW01004611.1:0-124234 GCA_013397115.1 Edolisoma coerulescens | reverse complement strand
AAAAAAAAAACCCAACCCTGAGAGTATTTTAACTTAAAACATTTCTAAAAAGCTGAAAGAGCCTTCTTTGCTGTCTTTCTTGCCTTAGCCTTTCTTCAGATTCAACGGTGAAATCACTTAAATCATAAAATTAACAGTTTGGATAGCATGATGTAGCAAAATGTTAAAATTTTAAACAGCACAGAGTTTTCTCTCTTTGACACAGAAATCGTAAAAGCAGACTTTCTTAAAAAAAATTAGAAGTACCTGTTCTGGAGAAATCTGGACGTTCCAGGGGAAAAAATACTGATCTACTGACACCCTTTTAAGACTTCTTTAATACTTGCTGACAATTTCTGTAGACCACCAGTTAGCTTAACAAGTTTTGTCTAAATATTCCATTTTTCTTTCTAAATATCTGGTACCTTAGCATATGCTGGATTTAATGGCCTTGTACGTCTTTCCCCCATCTCTCTAATGTTGTCTGTTGTGCTAAGAAAAATTCTTTTAAGTGGAAACAAGATTGGCCAAAATACTAGAGCTTTGCTGCTGTGGAATGATGCTTTTTCTTTTTTCTTTTATTTTTGAGTTTGCTGTAAAAGCAGGGGTAAAATGGTTGAAGCTGAGTGCAGCCATGGAGTGGAAGTCAGAGGTATGGGAGGCAGCTGCCTGATTCATAGGAGTTGGCAATGCAGAGTTTGTAGCTTGTGCTAATATCCAGTCTTCTGGCTTCATGGTGCTGGTGAGGAAAACTGTCTGAAACAGCTGTAAAGTTATGGATTATTACAGAGATATCTGTCTGTAGCTTTTAATAAAAGTGTGACCCATTATGAAAGCTTTATATAAGACTTAGTGTAATAGCCTCCCTGGCCTTGAGGCACTACCAGTATGCCATTAACACATTATTTTGTGTGAACTCATAGTTTTCCATTTCCTGGTGAAGTTCCTTCTTAGCTCCTGGAAAACCTTGTTTGTACTCCCTTCATGCACTGTCTTCTTAAGTCTCATTTAAGCCAAAGGATCTCTTCTCTTGTCTGATGTTAAGTGCTCGGAAGAATGAGATGCTTGGTCACAAATTTTGTGGCAGGGTCTGTAACTGTCTCAGTTAGTTTACAGATCAGGACTACAGCAAAACAGTTACAATAAACTTAAATTTCTAAGGCAATTTGAAACAGGTAATATATGAATACTTAATTTGAAAGCATCTGTGCTACCTCCAGTGTATGAGGGACCAGGAACTCTGATGCAGACAAACCACAAGTGATTTGCATTGATGATTTCTGAGAGCAGCTGGGAAATGCCTGATTTAGAAGTATTAGTTGCCAAGAAAAGCTGATTTAATTGAGCCAAGGCAAAAAAAAAAAGGGTTTTGACCTTGAAGAAGCTTGTCAGGACAAACTTTACCGTATGTCCCCAAGGAGCTGTGGCCAAGCATTCAGCAGACAGAAATGATCCCAGGATCAGGTGTTGCTGCTTTGTGTGCACTGGAGCTGAGGGAGACTGGCAGGGCAGTGCCCCGGCCAGCAGCTGCACACAGCAGAGAACTGTTCCAGAAATGGAGTCAGAGCCTCCCAGGCCTGTGATGTAAAATGGAGATAGTTGCTTTCAATTTGTGTGAGCTACCCTGCTGCATGATTTTTTTTTTTTTGGTGGTTGTTTGTTTTGTTTGTTTTTGTGAAGTGACTTTGCATTAATAGTTGGATTTGTGGTTGGATTTGTAATCTTATCAGGGAACCTGAGCCCTAATGAAAAATTAAGCCTACAGCTAGGACATGAAGCAGAAAGTGCTTAGTCTTGCTGTTAGGCCAGCATAGATAATGGTTGTCTAAAGTAGCAAGGAAGTAGTAATTTATAGACTTTATTCAGAGTGTATGCCAGGAGTCCTGTGCAGCTGTCAGTTTACATTGTGGTGCATTACCAGAGTGCACTTGTTTCATGGATGTGCTCTGTCCTGGAGCTAAAATTTTGGTGAAATGTACCAGTATTAATACCAGTGGTAATTCCAAATGGTAATCTTGCTAATGCAGTGAGGTCTGCATGCCAGCAACAATTAAACCAGGAGAATGGCTGTATTTCCACAATGATTTCCACATTGAATTTGTTTAGCCTAGCCGACAAGGAGCTCCTACCTGCCTTAGAGTGGAAGCTAAACTGTTAAAGATCATACAGGCTTCTCTATTTTATATATTATCAAAAGTGAAAAATATGAAATAAGCCCATGCTTTCCTGATGAGGTAGCAAAGCATTCTCTTTCTGTTAGATTAAAATCTCCTATGATATGTTGGATATTGTAGTCAGTATTTGTATGGTGTCATATAAGCCCTCCTGGACTCAATGAAAGGTTGAGCAGCAGCTCAGCCCTTAGTGCAAGTGTTGCTGCAGTGGAGAGCTCTCTTTTTTCTAGCTTTGGGATGTGAATTTTTGTGTGGGAACTGGCTTTCGTGTGAGGTTCCAGATTCCAGTGGATTTCTTGCACAGATCATGTTGATTGAAGCCCTGATGTAGCAGTACCAACTCCAAACTTACTTTGCCAGTCAACTGTGATAAATCCCATTTTTTGGACTTCTTGTATTACTTAAGCTCCAATTATTTCAGCTTTCTACTGGTATTCCATAGAAATGCTAAATACTCTCTTGCTAACCATTTTTTTTTCCTGTCCCCTCTCTACCACATCTGAAAGTCAGTCTGCATTTAGCCAAACGAAAGATTATGGCCTGTAGATAACCCAGGTTTTGCACCTGGCTGAAACTGCGTGGAGAGTGTTGTTTAGAATCAGTACCGAGAGACCTGCAAACATCTCAACTTAAGCAGGGATTGAAAAATGGAGGAAGGGTGGGGGAGAGTTTAGGGACTGTCAGTTTATATTTGCCTGACACGCTCTCAGAAAAAGAGCATCCAGCACTGTACTGAGCAATCCGTTTGGAGCATGCCTCAGTGTGGGGAAAATGCTGCCTCCTGAACAGAGAGCATAGTTTCCTGAATTGTCCTGATTTTAAATAAATTTTTAAAGCTTTCTTTTAAAGCCGTGGAAGAGCAGCAAGGTGGTCAAGTTTAGAATGCAGCTGAATATGGTGTTGTCTCATAGGAATGGAAGGATGGAAAAATTGTCTTTGATGCTGTTGCTGCTGATGTGGATGATTTTGCAGCTTTGCAAATGGATTGAATAGACAAGAATTAAATTTGTGGATTGACATTCAGACACAAAACAATATGTAGCTGAACCAGAGGGACTGAAGAAGTTGGATAACATTGTTCCTTTCTGCATTGCAAGTTTGAAAACAGACAGTACTAAATAAAGCAAGTGGGTTATTTTTCCTTACTCCAGAGTTAGGATTTACCAGCTCAGAGCTTTCAGTCACTGCCTGAACAGTCTACCTTCTGTTTTGAAACAGAGCAACTTCTGTTCATTAGAAACAGTCAACAATAAATATGAAAAAATTTTTTGCAGTTTGCATTGGATCTTGGTGTATCGGGTGTTATGGATACAACGTGGTTTTTTGTGTTGATTTTTTTTTTTTTGAAGGAGTGGCAGAAAAGTCATACAGTAGTTTTTGTTCCAGTAATGTTGCTTTGAAAGTTAACAGGGTGAAGGCACTATTCAGAGCAGATTATTGAAACACTGTTTTTAGCTGTCTGGTCCCATTGTGAAGTCTATGGTTATTTTAGTAGTGTTAGCTGAGCAGTCATTTCAGTAATGATTAATGACAACTTGTGATTTTCTTTTTTAACTGACCTGACCCTCCTGTTCTTTTGTTTTATTATTTAACTGTAATTACTTATGAAGTGGCTTGTAGCTTTACCTGTAGGTATGTTGGTGACTTTGTGTTTGTTTTGAGTTGGTGAAATGTAATTGCTGGACTTGTGGCTCAGAGGTGTAAAGCAACCAGCTGCCCTAAACTTGAGAATATACAACTGAGAAGATAATGTTTCTTTATGGAGGGAAAAGAAATGAAAACAATTTTCAGAGCTAAGGTAATCTTGGCATGAACACTTAGTGATTTCTGTACTATAGCTGTAAGAGCTGGGAGCATAAGTGAGTATGTGTGGGTGTATAAAAAGGAAAGGGAAATCTAGGTAAGAGAGGCAATAATTAAGTTCTGCTTTGCTGCAGATATAGGAAACCCTTTTAACTTTGTTTAAAAATATAAAATATGAGAATACCTATTTTTAAAAACTAGGCTGTTTGAAAGAACTAGCGAACGTCTAGAACAGACATACATTTAACTGAAGAGGAAGTAATTGAATGAAGCCTAGTGTTGGCATGACTGACAGGTTTTGGTCATCTGGATAGTCTTGCATTACATCAGTTTTTTGTGCTATTCAAGAAATCATTTTTCTGTAGTAAAGAAACGTTGTTTTGTTTGCTTATTTCTGAATATATTTGTGGTACTTACCATCGCCTTTAAGAAATCCAGGATAAGTTGTAATGTGAGGACGTTCCCAAGTGCATGCACTTATTCTTAAAATATTTCACTTAATTGCATTAAGTAATTGTGTTTTAAAGTTACTCATTTGAATTTGCAGATAAATCTTTTTGTGTGTGAGAGTGTGCAAAAATAATGTTATTGCTCTGCAAGAAGGAGTTTTCAACTTTTGAACCAGAAATCCACTGTCATTTCTGTGCCTGTATGTGGGCATTATTGGGTCATTTGTTGATATAATGATGCTGCTGGCAATGTTTTTGAAACCAGCTGTCTCACAAAATGGTGCTTTTAGTGAAGATTGACTCTGGTAGTTAAACATTAGTTACAAGTGTGCTTTCTAAAAAGAGTTGACACCAACCACATTTTTGTTGACTGATGTGCTTTTTACATGCTTAGTGTATTTGGGTGTGTTGGGCTGATGGGTCACTGGCATACAAGAGGTACCCGAATTATCTCAAAATCCCTGAACTCTAAATGTGACTGAATTTAGGTTTGGAGGTACCCAGTGGTTTTGTGGTTTGGTGTTGTTTGGTGGTGTTGTGGATGTTTGTTGTTGGATTTTTTTGGCTTTGTTTAGTTTTTGTTTGTTTTGTTTTTAATTCTTTCCCCTTTTTCCCCTTGGACCTAAATAAATGTTATTCTGTAGCTTGGTTAAGCAGCAGTGACTACAGTGGTTTGGGTGGTTGGATAGCCTATATTCACCACATTACTTTTCACAGTACATTACTTTGTCAGATGAATTCTGACACTAAAATTTCTGGAAGCAAAGTGTCTCTAAGATACTGGCAGCACTTGTTATCCTGGCTCAGAGATACTAGGCTGCTGGGCTGTGCACTCTTCAAAAAGGCTTCTTTCAATTTTTTTTTTTTTTTTTTTTTCATCTGAGGTTACTTATAATGGTATTTGTTTTGCACATGTAAGCTCTGTTAAGCATTCGGTCACACAGCAATAAGTTGCTACAGGAAGTGTATTATTCCTTTTCCTGATGCTGCCCTTGTTACATAATTAGTACCAGGCTCTGGTAAGCTTTACCAGCAATGTGACTCAGCCACTCCTTACAGCTGCACGCCCCAGAGCAGGAATGATGAAGGCTGCTGAGTTTCATACTAAAGCTATATTTTGGAGGAAAAAAACCTCCATAATTTGCAAAAGAAATATAGGTTGTCATTATCTTTCTTTTGTATGTAGAGTTGCTTTCTTCATGAACCTTATCCTCAGAAGGATATACTTGCTGCCTCAGTTGGCCTCTTTGTATCCATGAGAGCCATAGTTTTAGACACTGGTCTGGGGGCACACCAAAAGACCTTTCTTTTCCCTTTTCTCTTGAGTTTGTGACCTCTATGTTCTTTGCGTGTTGTAATCATCAGGTACTATTGCCAAAAATTTTTCATAGTAGTAATCTATACTGGTCTTCATTATTGTTAGTGATATGAAACACCACCAGTGAAATGAAGATGGTGTTTCATACTTCTATGCATGAGCTTAAGAGTCATAAAAGCTAAAACATATTTTTCAGTAGAAACCTTTAACTTACAAGAATCAAGTGCAGTCATTGTAAGAGGGACAGATTTAATATGCAGTTTAAAGCAGTCCTGTCCTTAATTTGCTTTGTGGATATTGGACTTGGTATATAAATATATGTGGAGCACAGCCATCAGATTGCAGACTGGTTGAACCCTCTGGTAAACTACAGTTTTAGTGACATGGAGCAGCCATCCAAACCCATAGCCACAGATGGTTCTGCTTCCTTGGGGTAAATTGTTTGGTTTCAGTTTGCCTTGGTTGTGTGTTTCTTGTGTTGGTTCAGAAGACGTTTCTTTGATTTCTGGCTGGCCTTTTGGAAATGTTAGGTTCCCCGACCTCCTGGGGAAGAAACCTGTTGTTCATGTCTGAACCAAGTATTTGGGATGTCTCTGCTGTTCTGCCAACTATGGAGTGGTGTCCACAAGTGCAGTATAAGCAGATGAAAAGCTGAAAATGTACATAGGCCTTACTAAGACTGAAATAAATAAAATAAAAAAATAAAAACTGAAATGAGCTAGCACCTTCTGGAGTTCCTTTTTTTCCCCCCTTATTTTAAAGGTGATACAGATTCTCAGGGAATGACATTTTCAGAGTTAATCCTTAAAGGAGAGGTAGCTAGTGAGTGACCTGATTATTTCAGTGTATGTCCACATGTTCCATACAGCGTGGTGTCCAGACCTTGAGCTAATGCTGATCACACCAGTAGTACAGCTGAGCACTGTGTTTCATTGTGCAGCAGAAATATGGATTTTTGCTTCTTACTCGAAAATGACTTGTTTATGCTCTCTGATGGGGAGAGGCAGTGGCTTCAGGCTGATCAGCTACGTGGGGATCTGGAGACTGTAGTCCCTTTTAGCCCCGGAGTGCAGTTGACCCTTTCAGCACCGAAGCATGTTTGACCCCTGGTTGCTGTGACCAAGGTTTCTATTCTGCCACTTCATTGCACGATACAGGTGTGCCTGCATTCCTACATGGTGTGAAATCAGTTTAGAGTTTTACCTTTAGGAAAGTCTAACTCCTTGTTTCATTTCTTGCTCATAAACCATAAATACTTCAAGTCTTAGTTCATAAGTTATACTTAGCTGCATTTGCTTAGATCTCATTTTATCTAAGATACTGTGTTATTATCTCTCCTCTACCTTTCTGAGAGGGGTGATACATATAACAATAGATGTTAAGAAAACCAAGGCATGTAGCACAGTAGAACAATTTTTAAAAATCTGTTTGCCTTTGGAAAAGGCACTTCTGTTTAGTTTACTCATACTGCACTTGGATTTGGAGGTGTGCCAGTCCTGTGCTTGGCAGGCATGTGGCAGCTTATGGTAGTGCTGCTTTTCCATCAGAGATAACCTTGTCTTGAACTAGAAATAATCAAGGCCAGTACAAATCCTGCAATACAGTTCTTATTTCTCTCTTTCTCAAAAGTAAAATTTTTCTCAAAAGTTGTGGTTTTTTTTGCTCACTGGAGAGCGAATTAGTCCACAAGGAACCACACAAAGAAGGTTTGTGTGAACACATTCATTCATCTTATCAAGAAAGATGTTGGAAGTCTTCTAGATCTGCTGGAGGATCTGCTAGCCCTCCTGTGGGGTGGTGTGAGGAAGGAAGCATGTGGAGCAGCAGGAATAATGTGAAAGTAGGCCTGGGTGTTTCCCCCCTGCATTTTCTTTTCTTAGCAAAAGTGCAGGGCTGTGCCTGCCAGCGTGAGGATGCCGTCTGTGCTGCACAGCCTGCTAGGCTGCTACAGAATTGCACAAGAATTAATCTGAAATCACACTGCTAAACTGCGTCGTGGCCGTGGCAGCTGCCTGGAGATACAGCTATTGTACAGCTCTTCAGGAAGCAAGGGAGAGCAGCAGCCTGTGGAACTGCCTCAGCCTGGCACTGCCA
This sequence comes from Edolisoma coerulescens, assembly GCA_013397115.1. NCBI lineage: Eukaryota > Metazoa > Chordata > Aves > Passeriformes > Campephagidae > Edolisoma > Edolisoma coerulescens. The sequence continues at coordinate 116,417 of VWZW01004611.1, read as the reverse complement.
ATGTCGTCTCCAGTGTGAACAGCTAATGGGTATGTGAGCTGACCAGACCCAAGCTACTGAAAAGGGTAATTGTTTCATGAAATTAAATCTGTGTGTAAAAATAAAAAAAATTGCTGAAGAGGTAGAGTTTGAGCGTACAGGAGAACTGGACAAATTGAATTATGGCAGTGGTATATTTCCTCAATTTAATTTTATTCCAGTTTTCCATTTGTTGCTTTCTTATTAAATGCAAACTGGAAGTGACAGTCTGCAGCACTGGAACAAAATATTCTCTGCGTATATTTTTGAATAGAATGCCCATTTGGTAAGTTAGTGGCTGATTTTGCTGGATGCTTTAAGTTAAAGCTTAATGGTCATATTTAATGGTTACACATGGTTTGAAGGGATGCTAATACTTTTTTATCAGAATCTTAATAGGACTTTGGAGTAAAATCTGGACCATGTAGATCCTGCTTAAGCTTTTGCCGGTCTGTGCTGAATAACACCTGTACTCTGCCTGTCTTCTGTGGGTTCTGGGCACACACACCTGCTGGCAGCACTGGGTTCAGTCTAGACCGTGGCAGCTTTAGAGAAACTCTGATGGGAGCGGTGCCCAAATGTTATGTAAGAGCGATAGAGTTCCAGTGGCAGCAGGGTAGTGCTCCTTGCCCTGGCTGGTCTGTGCCTGGGCCCCTGGCAGGGCAAGCAGGTCCTGGGGTGGGAGCTGACCCATGGTGGGGGGAAAGACTTGGATATGTGCTGGGTGGCCAGTTGCCACAGCTCAGCTGCTGAGCCGTGTCTCGTGTGGTCACTGTAATTTGTATGTCTGTAATTGCATGTCCTTTTTCCCATCTTGACACCAGTACATGTAATGCCAGTGATTGATACCAGTAACATGGAGTTATACCATTAATCGTGCTGCTGTACAGAAACTGTCTGTAGGTGATGGTTGCTGGTGTGAGCCTAAAGATTTGTTCCTGCACCCTTTTTGCTGTGTTAACAGGAGATAAATCTGGAATTTGTCATATGCCAGATCTTCTTGTATCCTTAAAGCTCATTGAGAGGTGAAGTTCAGATGAATGCATTCAGACATTATAGTTGCAGTCTCATTTGAAAGTGTTGCTAATCACAGAGCAAGATTCCAGTGTGTGCAAGCAAAAATACTGAAAAGTTTATGCAAGCCTAGGTATCAGGTGTCTTTGAGATGAAACCTGCTTAGCTTTCTTTAATCCCTGCTTGCTCTGAAGGGAGTTTAATGGGAGTGGTTTGATGAGTATAAATTTAATGGAATAGTAAGGTGAGGGAATTCTGATGCTGAAGTAAGATTAGGAAGCTGTTTTCTTTCCTTCTAGTTTTGGGCACTTTCTATCTGTTTCCCAGTTCATATTGCCTGTTATGCTTCACTAAGTACTTTATTAGGTACTTCTGGATTTAATATTTCATATACCCACATGTGAAGCTTAATTGTGTGAAATTTAATAGGCTTAGTGTAGTAAGAGAAGTATTGGAGAGCCTTGGGTTTACAGGTTAACTTGTTTCCTGCTCAGCACAGCACGTGGTTTGAATTTACGCTTTTCTGAGCAAGGTGAAAACAGCCCATTCCCCATGGAGCTTTTTTAATGAAGAAAAACTTTACATAGGACTTCAGAGTAATCTTTTTTTTCCAGCACACAGCTTCTGGATAGTCATTGCAGTCTGAAAGATTAACCTTTGTTTAGTTTCTTCTGCTTTTCTTTCTGTAAAACATTAACAATTTGATTCTTTGCCCCTTTTAGATCACTCTTAGAAGTTCTTGTGTGCTTATTGCTATTCTGTAGAGGTGCTGAGAAGGCATATGGTAAACACTTTGATTATTACTCTTCGTTAGAGTTCATAGTTCTTATCATAGAGATGCCAATTAAAAAAATCACTTGTTTGGTTTATGAAATGAGATTAAGGGGTGGTGTGACCATAGATGGTTGGAGATTGCTAGGGTAAAATTAAATAATGGAGAGGTTCTTAAATAAACAGGAACAGAGGTAAAACTGTTCAGTAGCTGAAAAGGGATGTGTGTGTATGTATATATATATATATATCCTTATACATCCATGTAGTTATTTATATAAATAATATCTATTCAGATCAGTGGGACAATTTTTCATCCCTAGAAGTAACCTTAGGGTGCTTTTCAAAGAGATATTATGATATTATCTAGATTAAACAGGAGTAAATTCTGTAAAGTCTGATGTCTTGCATAACACAGGGTATTGACCTGATGATGACTGTAGTCCCTGAACTGTATTATCTGAGCCTGTTCTAGCTGACAATACTTTTAGCAGACACATTGTGCCCCTGTTCTACTGAGGGATTAGTTCCAGTACAATACAGTGCATTACTGTGCAACCGCTGGCTGGTTTAGCACTCCCTAATTTGACAACTTGTCCCAGTGTGCTGAGGCAGGAGAGATTTAGGGGATTAAGTTTCATGTGTGTGGCCTGGAGGTGCTGCAAAGTACACGTAAACAAGAATTGGGTGTGTTCGTGCTTTGGAGAGGAGGAGAGAGAAGGATGTAAAGCAAAATGTTGTTTGGGAAGTTGCCACATCTAAGGAGATGTGATTGGAAATAGGTAGAAAACCCCGAATTGTCTGCAATTAAGACAGTAGCCTGAAAAACAGGTGAGGTGGGGCCATGGAGGAGACAAAATGGGTGAAGTCAGATTGGTCCTGGAGAAAAATCTCAGTGGCAGACTGCCAGACCACAGGCTGGGCAAGGAGAGATGACCAGAATGAACTCTTTCACATTTCTGAAGTGTGGGTGCTGTCCGCTTTGCTGACAAAAGCGACCACATTAAGATGTGAGAGTGGAAAATGTTTGGCTGTAAGCAGAAAGGAAAAAATCACTTTCCCAACTCATGTGTGGGATGGAAGAGGAGGAAATGTTCCTATAGGCAGTACTGGAGCAGAATCTGACTTGCATGAGGACTTTTAGTTGTCGAATCTCACGTTCAGTGCAAATAGTAAGACTGAGAGTCTTGAGGTTCTGCTAATCCACTCACACAGTTTGTAAGTGGCCAGAAATCAGGTTGAAGGGGAGGCATCTCTTGCTTACTCATTGAAGACATCACATTAGCTTTGTGGTAAACTTACCAAGAGAGCTGTATAGATTTCCGAGCAGGAAGTATCCCTTGAGGAGACCTCGGCTTGGTTGATGAAGGTTTCTTGTCTGCACATCTCTTTTGGGGGAAGATGTCATTCAAACCTGATGCAGTCACGATCTGTCTCTGCTACCTCTCAACTCCATAGCAGAGTGGGACATTGTGTAAGACCAATGACAGAATGAGAAGGGAGTCTGTCTTTGGCATGAAGCGTCCCTGTTGTCATGAGCCTTGTTTTGTTTTTCCTTTGTGCTGCATAAGGGCTGGTGAAATGCTTTTTCTCCTAGCACTGCCTTCAGATTTAGTGGTAGGATAGGGAGGAAGGACACCACTGCTGCATCTCTGAATGTTGTGTTACAACCAGGGGAAGTGACTGAGCTGGTAACAAGCTGCTAGCAATGACACAGACACCCTTCAGCTCCGCTGGTCTCTGGCATGGTGTCTTGCTGTGGGCTGGGTATGCTGGGCTGATACGTACGGGCTTGCTGTTGTGCAGCACAGCTCTGGGAGGTGCTGCCTGGCTGCAAGGCAGGACCTGGCTGGGAGGATTCTCGTGGGAAGTCTCTGCTGGGCAACATCGAAACTGCTCACTTTACAGTCCTGTCATCCCTGTAATAATTATCATGCAAATCATTCATATTTTAGGCATGATGTTCCTTTTCATGATCACTCAGCCTTTACTTAGTAGTAGAAAGGAGAAATTTATTCGGCACCTGTCATAATTGCATCAGTTCATCAGTGTAGAAAATTGTTTTTTTTTTTTAAGCATAGAATAAAAACATATCAAGAAAAACTTTTTAACAGTTGTTATCTTTATTCTGCAAGTTGATACTAAAAGTCTTTCAGAACCGGGGGGAAGCTGGGTTTTTGGGATGCACAAAAGCTTACTTGATGTTGAAAATGTGTTTTCCATCTAGATTTCTAGAAAAGATCTTCCTAGGCTTTTTTTGCGCTGGAAGACAATGAGACATACCTCTGGAGCTTTATAAGCCCTCAGAGTTCATTCTTGTAAGGACAATTGATGGCCTTTGTAATGTGTGCACTGGATTAGTGAAAGAATAAGAGTGCTTAGTCTGAAAAAGAAGCTTGCCCTCTGACTGACTTCACAGCAGTAAAAGAAGGCAGCAGAATAACCTACTGAGTAGGCATTTTTTAAATATTGTTTTAGACAGCATGCTACAGTGTTTTATTTGCTCAACTTTCCTGTTGTGTAGAATGCTTTTAGAAAAGGCATATGATTAATTTTTCTTTGAAGACTTTCTCTACCTAGAAATAAAAGCTATTTTATTACCAAAATTTCCTTAATTTAGAAGGAAATAAATGTATTACAAGCTTCTGTACGTATTTATCAGGTTCTGTGTTTAGTCGACACAGGTAAAAGTGGATCAAATCTCTTGTTATTGAAGGAGTTATGTAAATCCTGTATTACTTTTAGCATTCCTATTTCATTTAAAGAAAAAAAAAACACTTATGATGTTATTGGAGAGAAAATGTGACCTGTATTACACATTGTGTCCTTAAATGCAAATACTAGTTGTAGAATATTTATGCCTATTTTACACATCGTATAATCTTTTCTTTAATTATATTTTTCAAAGGTTTACTTTATTTTCACTTTACACTAGAGGGTACACTGACAAGGGCGGTACCTCCTGATCGTTAATGAACTTTCCATACTGGAATTAGTGTGCAGAAAACCTTACAGATGAATTAAGGTTAATCTCTAGTGTCACACAGTGGGATATAATGAAACCCTCAGGATGAAAAATCTGAAAAATACTCCTGACATCAGTGCACATCCCTGGGTGAAAAACTGAGAATCTGCAATCAAAAGTAGAAGAATGTTTCTAAGTTCATCTAAAGTGTACATAATTAGTCTGCAGCAGTCCACTCAGTTGTTGGAGACAAGCTCTCTCTGTATCAGCAGGTGTTGGCACAGTCACAGTAGATCAACAGGTAGCTTTGGGCCCTTATGTTCCCATTAGATTTTGGAACAAGTCTTGTGTGTTTGGAGTAGAGCATTTTGGCTTTGTTTCCTCTGAAGGGGGTATAAATTGTGCACACTGAAACTGCTCTGTGATCCAAACCAACATGTGATAAGTGAAGATGTTGGGGAATTTGCTTCAAGGCATCACAGCTACTCTGAATAGAGCACTAATGTACATGTAGCCCTTAAAGCATGGAATATGAGATGAATATGTGCCTTTAAGTATACTCTGTGCATACAGATCTTTGACACCATGTAACTGAAAGTAGCCACACTGAAATTTTACATAAATGGAGAATCTATATAAGATATTCCATGATTTTGTTTGTATGTAGCTGTACTGCTGCTGTTTTATCACTCTTATTAGCTTTCTTTGTCATGTCTTTTAAGCTGCACACTGCACAAGTTTTGGTGTGGGTTTTGTTGGTTTGGATTTGTTTTGGGGTTTTAGTTTGGGTTTTTTTTGGTGCTGCTTAGTTAACTTGGAAATATTTTTTTTTTAAAGGTAGCTTTGTAAACAAATTATTAGTTAGTTACAGCTGTAACAATGTGTTAAGTGGGCCAGAGTTTTTCTTCTTGATAGTTATCATTAAACCAGTTGAACCACAAACTTCTGCAGTCATTATTAGTTGTGAAGCCAGTACATTAATTCAATTTTGATGAGGCTGCAAGAGTGTTAAGAATGCAGAGGAATTAATAAAAGGATAGAATGTAAGAAGCCCAAGCTATATTCTACAAAGTATTTTGTAAGAAATGGAACAAACTGAAATAAAAGCTGAAATTTGCCTTAGAGGGGAAATAGTGAGGAATGAGACAGTCTTACTTTTAGAACTTGTTAAATATTGTTCTTTTCCTGTTGTCTGAAGGTATACTTCTTCACTGAAGCCAAACATTTCACAGAAGTGTTCTGGCTATACAAAGTTCCTTTTCTGACAAAAGGAAAAAAGAAATGTGAGCCTTTTCCTTGCTGTCATTGCTCTCACAGCAAGGAGGCTTTCATTTAAGATGATATCACAAAATATTCTGAGTTAGTAGGGAACCATAAGGATCTTCAAGTCTAACTCTTGAGTGAATGGCCTATACAGGAACTGAACCCACAATCTTGGCATCATTAGCATCAGGCTCTGACCAACTGGCTTTGGTGGGTCCTTGCTCCCAAATTGCTATTTAAACTATCCTGTATTTTTTTTTTCACATTTAACTTGCTTGTAAAAAAATGTAAAATGGCTATTTTTACAATGAAAGCATGCAGAAGTTTGATAAAACTGGAAATCTTGATTGGCAAGTCTGAAACAACATATAAAAAGGACTCTTCAGTAATGCATAATATACATACAGAAACATTCAGAGTTCTAGGCAGGTCATCAGCTTGAAGTAGGTGAACCTTCAGAAAAGATAATGTAATTTGCATGAGCAGTTTTATGGCTGGGGTTCTGATACAGTCAGTACTGTGGCTCAGACAACCGAAAGCCTTCTGGCTTGGTGAAAAATTCTGACTTTTCAGTCACTAAGGAATTTTCAGATCCCTTATTTATATTGTTTGTGTACTCCTCCTCTTTTGATGATAAAAACTTCTAATAGTTATTTTTATCTCTTCCAAAACAGAATTAGACCACAGTTAGCCAAAGAGAAGATTGAAGGATGCCATATTTGTACATCTGTCACACCTGGTGAACCTCAAGTGTTCTTGGGAAAAGATAAGGCCTTCACTTTTGATTATGTCTTCAACATTGACTCGCAGCAAGAAGAGATCTACATACAGTGTATAGAAAAGCTGATTGAAGGTTGCTTTGAAGGCTATAATGCCACTGTCTTTGCTTATGGCCAGGTAAGCCTCACAATTTTATTTTAAAGTATTTATTTTGGAATAAACAGGTTTTTGCAACTGATTTTTCTCTTAAATTTCTGAATGCATGAATCTGGTTATTAGCATCTTGGGTTTATTTTCAATGAGTTACCCTGTAGGAGAGTATTGAGTTTATATAGATTCTGTGTAGACTGGCAGTTGAAACACAGAATATATATAGGTAGTAGATCTGAATTTAATAGTAATGCTGAAAATAGTATCAGTCTGTATAATTCCTGAATTCACTTCAATGCAGCAATACAAATTACCGACTTAAGCACTTGAAATATAGAGATAGGTTGTACTGAGATTCTTTTCTGAGCAACTTTTCAACCCACTGCATTTTTAGACACTTTTGGAACTAGGAGGTTTTTAAAAATAGATCCTGGGGAACTTCAGGCCACATTATTTGCTTGTGGGCAAAATGTAGAGATCAGATTCCAAAGTCAGAGGACTTTTCATAGACAACACACCCTCTTGGTACACTGGGCACACTCAGAGCTGAGCACAATGTAGAGTGTGTGTTACTGTCTTCTGAATATTCCTTTAGGAGTTGATTGCATAAAATTTGGTCTTGGATGCTGAATTTTCACCACTGTTAAGTGTTGCATCTCAAGTTAGCCAGGTGAAGTCTGTTCCCAGTGAAACAAAACAGTTTGCAGATCCAGTTTAGCAGCTTATTGTTCAGCTATGTGATCCCATTTTTGTCTTAGACTTGACCCACTAATTAGGTGAAAATACTATACTACCTTGTCTTCTATAGGACTTCACATTTAATTAAATTATCTTCCTAGTGAAGATACAGCTTGTATTCTTCAGTATAAAGTGAGAACAATGGGAATATAATACCTGAGATATTCGGACATCTTAATTAAGGGAGTCATTTGATCTGCTTCAGTAAAGAATTGCAAATGCTGCTTTTACCTCCAAAATACGTGTTTTAATTAACAGCCTTGGTTGGAAACATTAACTCATCTTTTGACCTAGAGGTGATAGCTCAAGGCTGATGTAAGCTGGTTAGGGAAAGTTTCTAGAGGAAGGGTTATGAAAGGTTGAACTGGTCTCTGCCTTCCTGTATGGGATCTCTGGATAAACAGTAGCGTTTGTTCAAATTCTGCTGTTTATCCATTTTTCAAAGTGATCTGTTGTTGTGTGTGTTAATATTGTAAAGATGGCAGATGGATGTGAACAGTAGTGTTCACAAACTGTATTTCTATGATGATTTGGTACTATTAACATGTTCTAGTGACTACTCCTTTTCCAAATTAGACAGGTGCTGGCAAAACGTACACCATGGGCACTGGATTTGATGTCAACATAACAGAAGAGGAACAAGGCATTATATCACGTGCTGTTAAGCACCTTTTCAGATGTATTGAAGAAAAAAAACAAGGTGCTATTAAACAAGGACTTCCACCTCCAGATTTTAAAGTGAATGCGCAGTTCTTAGAGGTAAATATGATCCACATTTGTGGGTGTAACTTTATTTGGGTTTTTTGGTTGTGGGTTTTTTTTTGTTTTGGTTTTTTTGGGGGTTTTGGTGGGTTTTTTTAGAAAACCAATTAAATATTTTTTGTGGTTGCTTCTTTTAAATTTCTTTTTCTCACAAGATGTTTTGAATTAATCTTCAAGATTTCAAAAGGAAAATTTATGGGATTTGCTTTAGCTCTTCAATTTATGAAAAAGTCTTTTTATTTTACTCCAATTATTTTAGTACTCCCCTTCATAGTGCTATTTTGAAGTACAGAAGTAGTTATGTTTGTCATCATTTATCCCTTTCTGCAGCATGCATTGTTTGTAGGGCCTGTTTCTCTTGCCTGTTTGCAATTCTTGACAAAACCTTAAAACAAGAAAGTATAAAAAAAATTTAATTGCACTTTGTGGCTTCAAATAGTGACCATGCTTTGCCTGCTTCTGTGACTTTGCTGTAGATTTCTTCAGCTTTCAATATCTGTTCAGGAGGCTTTCTTTCATCAAAGAAGAAACCTAGCATGAAAATACTTCTTTGTGCAATCCCCCTTGGTTTATGATTGGGCTTCAGTGTCACTGTTCCCTTCTTTCTTAGACCCAGAGAAAAAAACCCCTGGTCAACACTGTGGCAAAACTGCTCCCCTTGTGTTTTCTTGTGGACACAGTTCCTGGTAAAGAGGCCATAACATCTGTGATCTTTCCGACCCGCAGCAGCTGTTGCTTTAAGCCTTGCAGGTTTTATACTGTATCTCCTGACTGTGGAACTGCTTTTTAAATTGATTGATTTGGGTGTAACATATTTACATTTACTACCAACCTGCAAAATCTGATACTTTAGGCACACAGAGAGGAAGAATCAGTTTTAGGAAAAGCAGGTGTGAATTTGTTTTGCTTACTTCAGTACTATCTACTTTGGGGGTGGAAACCCCCCACTCTTATATTACCCATGAGAAAAGCTGTTGGTTTTATTACTGCTAAAGTAAACTAAGTCCTTTAGCCATAGGTTCCTATAACTGTTTTAAAGATTAACAAGCTGGCATTAGTTTTGTATTGGTCTAGGTTTGTCACTGCTAACCTTATGCAGAACTTTTTGTTGCTCTGGCTAATGTTTGCCTAGAGAGAGTTGGCTTGAGCACGCGCTGTGGGAACGCTCTGCTCTGTTTGTACACCAGGGAGCTGCAGCTTTGCTTAGGCAGCTGCAACATGAGTAGCATAAGGAGCAGTAACCAGTGTGGTTTCTCAGTTTATTGTGTTTTTTGACATAACATTACAAATGTGACTGAGTCCCAAAATACAGGGCAGTGATTAAATGTTAGAGTGAGAATGGTATGAAGAATTGCAGCCATTACAGTGTATTTCAACTGAACTATACGTACTGAAACCTGTCTTGTTTATCTAATTTAGAGAAAGGTTAAATGATGTATATAATAATTTCTCCCTTAACAAAAGGTCATTTTAGTAGGTAGATTTATTTTTTCTTTTACTGAGGCTTTCCCAGAAGGAGCTTTTTCTGATTAGTTAGATATTACACACTATTCTTGTATCAAAAAATGTGCTCTTCCTCCAATCCCATCTACCATTAGAGCTGGATTGCATAAACAATAATTTAGTCGTTGAACAAGTTGAAGCAAGATTGTGTTTTTGGAATAACTTTGAAGTCTTACAGCTGAATAACTGTTGGGAACAGTGACTTCTGTTTGCTACTTTCTTGCCTTTCTTTGGTTTGCTGCAGTCTGCCTCCCTTAACTCCTTGCTTTCCTGCTTTTTCAAAAGATAGGCATATGCAGTTCCATCCAGTTGCAGGTGCATTATCAGGATCTGCTCTAAATTGTGGCATCAGTTGTTTGAACTTATCAAGGTAAAACATTAGTAAGAAGTTTCCTACTTAGAATATCTATGCCTAATAATTAAACATAACCCCTTTTTTAGTATGTAAAGGATTAAAAGTCTCACATTCACAAATGCTGAGCTTTTTGTTCTCAGGGATGACTTTTTGCTTTTGAGAGGAGAAAGTCACTTTCAGTGTTATGAGAAAGTACCTTGTGTGAATACAGATCTGTTGTGGTGGTTCTTTGACTGTTGCCTAGGGATTTTGATCAGGAATTGAATTAGTCTGGACTGAGCTTTGCTAACGTGAAGTAGTATAACTAAATTAAAGACACTTGACATGTTCCAGTGTACACAGGCAGAGACTTGAGCCATAAAATTTCCACTGGGACAGTGTTTTTTCTGGGTAGGTTGTCTTGTTTTTTTTCCCCTGATCTCTTCAATTGGATCTAAACACCTTTCATAAAGCTCAGAACATTCTTACGGAGTACAAAAGCCCTGCTCAAGAAGCCATGCCATAGTATTTTTGGACTGCTGCTTGGTGTCTTTAAGAAGCAGCTTACACAAAAACTATTATTATATGTCAAATTCCTTCCAGGACAGGAAGAGTTTACCTTAATGAGAGACATAGAATCTGAAGGTGTGAGAGAGGAGATGAGGAAAGCTGTAATGGCAGGGAGAGCAAGTGGAGTGAGTTGGAAGTGTTTCGAGAAGGGTGCAGCCAGCTGCATCCACAAAAGCCCAAGGTCAAATCTGTAGACAGCAGGTGCCTGCCACAGAAACCACTGCTGCTCTTGTTCTGCTGGCACCAAATTCCTCCTCTTCTCTGGTCCCACCAAAGAATTTTCTCTCAGGTCTGGAGATGTGGAGGAAGTTACCGCATCTTTGCGTGGCATAATAGGAAGTTGTGCAGGTCACTTAGTTTGCAGCTGCTCTGTCATCTGTTGTCCTTGTAAGTTTGCGTGTTTCACAACATCCTTTTCTGGGAGCTGAGACATTTGGATTTTTACAACTTTTGGTATGTGCCATGCAGAGATTTGTTAGTCATCGGAGGAATTCCTTCTGAAAGTGATATGTTTCTTGTCTTTTTCTTCTCCTCAGCTTTACAATGAAGAAATTCTTGATCTCTTTGATACCACACGTGATATTGATGCAAAGAATAAAAAATCAAATATTAAAATACATGAAGATTCAGCAGGAGGAATTTATACAGTGGGCGTTACAACCCGAACTGTGAATGGAGAATCTGAGGTGATAATTAAAAATAAATTACTCTGTAACATGCCAAGTACATTCTAAAAATGTCTGTATGCTTTGATGAGCAATTAAAAATAGAGGTCATGCTTGCTAATATCTGTCTCCTGGGCAATTTAAGTGTAAACCCTAGCTAAAATTTTTATTTTCCTAATTTCTGTAGCCTTAAATCTGATAAATATTTGAGACTTAAGTGCATGCTACTTTCATTTAAAGCCAGGAACAGGCTTTTGTTCATAATGTAGTTCTGCTGGGAGAGAGAGTTTTGGCATGTATGTAAATCTGATCTCCCAAATCTTATATAGATTATTTTTCCTTTGAGAAGAATGCTTTACATTATGGCTGATGTGGAATAAATTGCTGTTCATGTGCATTGCAAATCTGAATACAAATGTTACTGTACTTTTTTTTTGGTACAGAAAGTACAAAAATCATACATTTTTTGCCACAGGTGAATGAGGATAGCTATGTTACTACTAGGGTACAGTAAAGAGTGGCATACAAAGATTTAAATATTTCCTTACAGAAATCACAAAAAATACTTTTAGTTTGCTTATTTAAGAATCTTTGTGCTTTTTTTTTGGCATGTAGGAACTGAATTCATAACAAAGAGAGAAATTTTAGTCATAAATCCAAAACAGTGAGTGTTACAGGAACATTTTTGCTTTAACCAGCAAGCCATGCAATGTACTTCTTGTCTGTTTTCTAGATGATGCAGTGCTTGAAGCTGGGAGCTTTGTCTCGAACCACTGCCAGCACGCAGATGAACGTTCAGAGCTCACGGTCACACGCGATCTTCACTATACACCTGTGTCAAACCAGAGTCTGCCCCGCGTTTAACGCTGTACGTATTTTTGCTGTTGTCAAACTTCTCTTTAGTAGCCATTTTTCAAAGTGGGGATAGTTTTGGCAGCCACTGCTATTTGAATTGCACTTAGTAAGGATGCTGTAGTCATCATAATGCTTGATGAATTTGCTAAGCATTATAATAATTTGATTTAATCTGTGCATATGTAACCATCCTCTAGCCAGAGGCAACCATGAGCTGCAGACTCTTACAGGAACCTGCCTATTCTCCTCTAGCGTTTTCTTCAGTATTTTGTTGCGACATACACAAGTAAGAAAGTTAAAATACAATTTGTCTTTAATTGGGAAAGCACATTTAAGTGTCTTAGCGGTTAGTGGATTTAAACTTGCAGTCAGCTAACTGAAACTGCTTGGATATTTCAGATTAAGTGTTGATATCCAATAAGGTGCAAGTAGAAAAGCATTAAATTCTGAAGCTTAGTGTGCTTATTTTAAATAGCTATATATTCAGTGCGCAGATATTTTGTGAAGTCTATGCACTTAACCTGAAATTCAAACGATGAATGAACATAGAACTGTTCTGTAGAATATTTTGCCTGTGACTGTTCAGTTGTTAGTTGCTGTTGGTGTATCTTGTAAAGGGGAGAGTTCTGAATAAATCCATATTACTGAAAACTACAGTACCTTCAGGGGGACTTGAATTGAATATTCTAAAGGTCTTTTGCATATAATTTTAAAATATTAAATAGTATCTGGCTAGCATCCTACCCATAGATATCACGTTTTTAAGTATGTGGAACACTGAATTTGATTTGCAGTGCTTTTTGGGGGGTTGCTTTTTTAAAAAATACTACAAATAATCATTTGCAGGCAAAATGAGTGTTCCTTCCTGGTCCTTTGTGGTATGTAGACCTGCTTTATACACCTGCTAAAAACACTTCTTCCTGCTTTCCATGCTGAAACTGTGGATTTGGTGGTGTGGTCAGCTGTCTTCACTTGGGAGGGATTGGCATCACACTCCAAGCCCACAGAGGGCACCTCAGTCACTGCGTGGTGACACTGTCTGCTAGGAGGTTTTTGTAGAAAACCGTCTACTGGAGAGTGAGAAGCATCTGGGAGGCTGTTTCCTGCAGGCTGTTGGCACAGCAGTCCCCCTCTGCCGGTGCACTTGCAGCCATCCCCGCCGGCTGAGCTGCCCGGGGCACTGGTGCCTGGCTCTGCCTGTGTTTTACAGAGTGTTAGAGGAAGAGGTGGCCATCTTCTGCCTTATGTCAAACTGTTTTGTTTCTGCTTTTCTTGGGAGATACACACAAGATAATTTGACTGTCTGGAGCTGGGCATATCTAAATCCTTAATTTGTAAAGACAAATTCTTTCCCTGTGGCGTTAAGGAGACTAAAGGATAGACCTGACGTTGTCCTCTGAACGTTCCTGGAATCTAAATTAATACAAGCTATTATTGGGTGGCCAGGAGAGATGCAGCTCAAGTTTCTGAAGACAACAGTTTTGCGAGACCTTTGTTACTAGGGCAACGCAGTCTCTCCTTCTCGGATGACGGCCTTGGCCGTGTCCCCTCTGTGCGCGGTCGCCCGTGCCCAGGGCTGGCAGGCAGCCAGGGCTGCAGCGCACAGACGCGCTGCTCCTCCGGCTCTGTTCGCACCATCCACGCTTCTTGGAAGTTTCTGGATGGGCAATTCACTTGCTAAATGGAGTGCATTATTCATGACTTTGAGGGCTAGAGATGAGAGTGTGGTCCCCAGAGTGTAAACATCAAAATAGCAGAAATAATGATTCCTGGTCTTGTGGAAGTGGCACAGTTCCCGTTCTCTTCTGTTACTGCTACAAAAGGACGCCACTTCAGAAGCATGAAATATTCAACTACCATGAGAGTGGTTTGGTCTGCAGAGACCTGCATTACCCCTTGCAGTAGTGAAGGGAGCTGTAGGTTAGCTGGACATAAAGGTCACCTGAGGGTCTGTGTTTGGCTTTTTGGTTGGTTTTGTTGGTTTTTTTTAAAAAGGTTTTTCTAGGTTTTCTATGCTTAATGTAATAGAAATTCCTAATAAAGCTTGTAGTTTGGGAGGTGAGAGTTTGTTGTAAATCCAGTATACACTCGATATATGCTTATTATATTACACTATGCCAAGTTAGTAGAAATTGCCCTGCAATGGGTATCCTACCAGTAAGGTCAAGACGTGAGCGTTTTAAAAATTTTTTTCATTGTATTGCTTTCCTGACGATAAATCTAACTACACTCAGAGTAAAATAAAACTCTACAGTAAATGGTAGAACTAAACTAATCAACAGAAAAAAAAGTTTGGGATTGTCAAATGAAAAAGGATAATTTTGCTGCTGTGCTTTGGGATGTGAAGTGGAAAGAGGCTGAGGCTGTGGTAGCTGCCCCAGGGCAGTGTATTCCTGGGCACTCTTCACACTGATGGAGGCTCACATGGAGTGCCAGTCATTACCAGGGGGAGGAACGTGGAAGGGAGAAAAGAACCTCTTCTTTTTCCCATGTTCCCTCTGCTGTCCTTATTTTCTGGTCAAGTCAGAAGTGCTAGTGGAATACTGACTGCTAAGAGAAATGGCTTCCAGCAATAATTCCTACAGTAAGTTGAAGAATCATCCCAAAGGGAGGCTGGTAATGGGGTTTAGAGAGGTATAAAATCAAAATATCTTTCAGTTATTTGGCCACAAGTTGAACTAAGTGGTTCTAGTGATTTTGTGGGGTAATTATGTAATTAAGGTTTTCTTTTTTTAAATCAATTTTCTTTGACAATTGGCTTATATTCTAGGAGAGATACAAATTTGTTGCTCGCCTTGCTGGTGACTTGTATGTTTTATATATGTATCCCCCCATTTCTCCGTCAGAAGCCATGGTAGCTTGTACTTGAAGTAATTTGTATTCACATGCATCTAGAGCTGGGTCTTCAAGAATGATATGTTAGTATATATGATTAAAATGGAGATGGTATGTTTCAAAATGTTGTTGTTATAAGGGAATGAATAGGGAGATTGTCATGGCAAAAAGGTAGTTTTGTAAGTAATTGTTGATTGAACTTTGCAAATGTTAATGTGAAAGATCTCACCAAGCCTTGGGGGTTCTTCTTTGCTTCAGGATAATGCCACTGATAACAGGATAATATCTGAATCTTCTGAGATGAATGAATATGAAACTCTTACTGCCAAGTTTCATTTTGTTGATCTGGCGGGATCTGAAAGGTTAAAGCGAACAGGAGCTACAGGAGAAAGGGCAAAAGAAGGCATTTCCATCAACTGTGGACTAGTAAGACCATACAACTATACAATATAGTGTAAAACAACCCCAGGCAAAACACTTAGAAATAAAATTTATAGCTAATTTTTTTTTGTCGATGTACTGGTTTGCTGTATAGTTTTTTAATTAACTATGTTAAGTGTTTTACTTAGTACTAAACTGCACTGAGAAGTAGAGCTGGTGATTATCAGTGGAGATAGTAGGTTCATGTCTTTGTTTTGTGCTACATGTCTATGTGGAGGCTCTGTGCAATTCTTTTAAAAACTCAAAAATACATGTTCTATATGTGAAAACGTCTCATTTTTCTGGGCTATTGTGCAGTACCAATGAGGTATTCTGCAATTAGAATTTTCTCAGTGATTCTCTTGCCATCATGACATTGGTTATTTTCTGTAGTTCTTCTGGCTATATTATATGGAAGAGAAAGAGTATTCAGTTCAATTTCATCATTGACATAAGCGCAAAGCCAGCAGGATTTGGGGGGGTCTAGATGACATAGTTGTGTCCTTAACAAAGAGTGTATAAAGTACATGAAGGTGAAAAGCAGTGTGATATAACTAACACAAGATCACAAAACTTTAATTTACAGTGAAGCCCAGCCCTTAGTTTTGTGAAACAGACTGAAAGTGCTTTAAATCCTTCAAAGCGAGCAGGCACAGCACGGGGTGTGTGCAGTTCTCCATCTGCTGGTGGCAGCTGCCCCGTTTCCAGAGGCAGAACTTGCAGTACAGGGCGCCACCTAAAGCAGAATCCTTCAGTTTGACTGAAGCATGTGCAGTTCCACATTAAAAATAATTTCACAGCCACATGTTAGATTGTTTATAAACATGAATTAGACCCTTTAAGCAATGAAACAGGAGAGCCATTGACTACAAGACTTTAATTTCAAGTGTTAAATGTTCAATCATCATCAGACATTTTTTACTTCATATCTGTAGAGGTAGCAAATTCTAGGTTTTTTTCTTTATATAAATGTCCCATATTTTATTCTAAATGCAGTATAAAGCAGATTGATAAAATTAATTTAAAATAAACTATAGCTACTGCTAGAAGTAGAGATCAACTTTAATAATCATCAAAAGCAAATGTTTGTTAGATGAAGTAGTACCAGCTTTAGTTTGTGACTGACATGAGATACTAATAGCCAGTGCATGTGAATTGTGCTAAGCACTTTAGCACTTGCAGGTACCAGACTGTAAGTCATCCGATGCACTGTTGATAACACAAAAGTTTCTAAACGTAAAGTGCAAAAATCTTCAGAAATACATTTATGCTAACTTTCATGAGTTATATTAATTTTCTCACAATATGCTGACTCCAGTTTATAGCTGTTTTTAAAATAAAGCTACACAGGAACTGATTCTGACTTGTGTTACGTGACTTGGTGTTTTATAGCTGGCACTTGGCAATGTAATAAGTGCTCTGGGAGATAAAAGTAAGAAGGCGACTCATGTACCATACAGAGATTCAAAGCTTACACGGCTACTTCAAGACTCTCTTGGGGGAAACAGGTATGAAAATTGGAACATTTTATGTATTTCATTGTGAATGAGCATGAATGAGAACATAATCTTCAGAAAGTGAAATGAACATTAAATGACAATAAAAATAGCCACTCTTTTTGTTGGAGGAAGGTTCTGAAGATAAACTGTCATGACAAAAATGCTGTCAATGGAGGGAAAAGATTTTAAAGAGGATTTTTGCTTTGTTCTTTTCTGTGCTATTGTCATTTTACTAGACATGAAGCTTCAAGTTCTTCCCATGAAAATATCTGTAGATTGTAGATAATATAAATGTTAAGTTTTGTTTAGAGCGTATTTTAAAGCTGTTACGAGTTTCGCCTTTAGAGGTTGGTTTTTTTTGTTACTTTGTTTTTTAAATGGGAGTTTTAAATGCACAGGAGCTTGGAGTCATCTTACCACAGGCCCTTCCATCTTTTTAGAGATTATATATCTCAGCCTGTGCTGCATTTGTTCGGTTACCTGATGCTGGATTGCACCCTAATAAAAACAAAGTAGTCTATCACCAGGATTGTTTGTATGAATACATTTGTGTACATTCTGCACATAAAATGAAGGGAAGCTTTGACTTCTGAAGGCTTTATGTAAGAAAACATTAACAAACTTATTAAAATAATACAAATTTTATATTTGTAATGTTAACATGTACAAATATGAGGGACCACAGCTGAATACATTTTAGTAAGGTAGTATTGTTCTTTTATGTGATCCAGTAGGCCTAGCTCCTATGTTTAGGAGAGTAGGAAGTTTTTTCACAAAGGAAAAGGGAGAAGTGGGAGAAAATTCTCCACTGAGAGGAAAATTCTTAAATTGTTGCTCTGCTCTTCAGAGAGTTAACTTTAGTAATAAATTGAAGCACTGCAGTGTGAGGAAAAGCAGAGCCAGAAAAAAAAAGTAAAATAAGGGCTAGAAACTTTCAAAAGTGCATAAGGGAGGAAGAAACTCCAGAATTACGAATAAATCAGCAGAAATCAAACAGCATAGCTCTTCTAAGCTCTTTCTGTAAATAAATGCGAAAAGCACTTCACTAACTTTTTTATCAAATACACCAGCAAGTGAGCATTTTTTTCAAACCACTTCCAAAGTCGCCCTTTTGTGGAAATACTCTGTCTACTCCCAAATGTTTTCGCATCTCCCAGCTGCACGGCTCCCCCTCGTGTTCGTCAGGAGCAATCAGCGTTCCGTGTGCGCTGGGCTCGGGGCGGCCCCGGCCGGCAGCCAAGCCCGGCCCAGCCGCCTGTGGCCGGGGGCACCGCGGAGAGCGCCACACGGGGCGGAAGGGACGGAACTCTGCGCTTACATAAGGACACTTTAATAGATAAAGCGAAAGTCGCATATGCAAGCAACGCACAGGAAAGCATTCACTTCCCATGGGCAGGCAGGTGTTCAGCCATTCCCAGGAAAGCAGGGCTCCATCACGCATTGTGGTGACTTGGGAAGACAAACGCTGTCAGTCTGAATGTCCCCCGTCTTCCTTTGCATTTCCCCAGCTTATCTGCTGAGCATGATTCCATATGGGATGGAATATCCCTTGTGCCCGATGGGCTCAGCTGTCCCGGCTCTGTCCCCTCCCAACTCCTCGTGCACCCCATTCCCCCACTGGTGGGGCAGTCTGAGGAGCAGAAGAGGCCCTGACTCTGTGTAAGCCCTGCTCAGCAGCAACTCAAACATATCTGCATTATCGACACATAATAGGTGTTTCCAGAACAAATCCAAAACATAGCCCATACCAGCTGCTGTGAAGAATATTAACTCTAACCCAACCAAAACCAGCACAAATGTACGGATAGCAAATGCTGCCCCAGAGTGTTTTTAATGATACTTGTATGTATCTTGTTTTCTTCTGACTGATGATAATTGTGTGGATGCCTTTCTTCCCCCAGTTTCTTTTGTATGTGACATAAATGCTGAGACATCTCAAATCAGCACTTTGCTGTTAAAGAAGATTTTTTCATATATATATATATACATGTGTATATATATAAAACCCTCCCAATTTGAATGGTTTCTTATCTGGGCTTTGGCAATCAAAATGCATGGAAAAGCTAGATTTTAACCAATATGCAGTTTTTCTTCTGGAGAATCATATTTAGATTTCTTTAAGCCTGTTCTGTAGCCTTCCAACTTCCACGCTAGGTATTAAAGTCCACATTATTGTTTCTCTCTTAACAAATACTTACAAAAATCTACTAGTAATGATTTGGGTTAGGTTGTAGTAAGTCCTGAGTTAACAGTGATGAGAGCATTGTATCACTGTAGTGTTCTCATGATAATCATTTTAAGTAGAATGCTGTAACAGTTCTGAAGCAGCACTTAAATATTAATGTTTCTTGAATTATTCAAAGAAATATGGAGCATTGGTGTTTTAAAAGGAATTTTATAACATATAATATGAAAAATTAAAACCTGCATAACTTCTGGAGTGGGGGAGCAGTTTAAAGAAGTGAAAACGTGAAGTAGAAGTTTTAAACCCTAGTCCATTTTACAATTCAGATAGGAAACTGGAGTTCAAGTGGTTCAGTTTTCAAGATGGACACATAGCAGAATCATCCCTCTGAGATTTAGAAAAGTAAGCGCATTCTCAGTGTCAGAATTAAAAATTTGTTCTTAATCTTGCATACCCTTACCTTGAGGATTAAAAGAGTTTGGAGAACTGACAGGAAGATAGGCGTGAGGGCTGAGGAAGAGTTGCTGAAACTGAATGTTCTTTGTAGCCCCAGGCTACTTACTCTTTCTGAGTTTCCCAGTGTGTATGGTGAATATCATAGCTTGCCTCAGAGCGTTGCAGGGATTCATTTGTTTGTTTCAGTCTGAAATTATAGAATGTGAAGATCGTAATCCAGCCTGCCTGATGCAGATATTGCTCCTCTGCCCCAGAGACAGTTTGCTTTTCCTAATGCATGGAGAAGCAAATGCCTTTAAAACTTGGAGGAGTGTACTCAGTCCATCAAATGCAGATGTTTTGCCTCATCTATTGAGAATTTAGGCAATGTATGCACCTTCAGAGTGATCTACAGCTGGAATTCTGGTTCTGACCCTCTAAACTGTTCTTATCTGACGTGAAATGAGTATGTTCCAGGGAGTGAGGGAAGGAACCTGTTGAATGATGAAAGCACTTGGTTGGAGTGAAAATAGTTTTGCTTTTTTTTTGCTCTTGTCCTACTGGTTCCTACTGGTCTATTTGCTTGATCTTTCATTTGGAGCAAGGAGTATGTTCTCATCCTGCAATAATATCCCATAATTGGATGGCTGGGGCTGTTGTAGGAAATTGAAAGGAGGATGGTTGTTCATAGCCCTCTTGGGCCAAGAGCTCAGGTCCTGCTGCTTTTTGCTGCAGAAAGTTGCTCTAAGCAGTGGTGTTTTGAAATGTGGAATAAATACAGTTACAGACAGATGTGCTAAGGGTAACTTGCAAGGGAGAATTCAGGCAGTTTGGAACCTCAGGTAGAGAATAGGCACATTAGGCATGTATGGACAGGTCAGGTGAGCATTTGGGCATCTTTCAGAAGAAGCAGGTAGGCACCTCAGGAATTACAACAGGCAGTCCTGATGGCTGCATGATCCAAATCACTGTCTAGGAATTTAGGTTGATCATGAATTCCTTAATCTCAGTTTATGTATGATTAGGCAAACTGAATGTAATTTGAAAAACATTTCTGGAAACACCAATTAATTGCTTTTGCAATTTCATGTGTGGAGCAAGTCCTAATCAAGTATCTCCTATGCTATACTAGGGTGATACAAAATGTAACACTGCTGATCTTTGTGGTTCACAGTTTGCTGTGAGCTAGATGGAGAAATATTTTCACAAATACTATGAAGTTGCTGTTCTTGTTTCACCTTCTGCCTGAGGACCTGTTAGCTTTTCTCTGCTCTTTTTGTTCTTGATGTGTAATGTTGACCTGTATTTCTGACTTCCAGTCAAACGCTCATGATAGCGTGTGTGAGCCCTTCAGATCGAGACTTCATGGAAACTTTGAACACGTTAAAGTACGCCAATCGGGCACGGAACATCAAGAACAAGGTGATGGTTAATCAGGATAGGGCCAGTCAACAAATAAATGCTTTGCGCAGTGAGATTGCACGGCTGCAGATGGAACTCATGGAATACAAAACAGTAAGTTTATCCTCTTAGGATTTCTTCTGCTTTAAAAGGCTTGTAATTCCACACCTTTTTTTTTTCTGTTGACTATTTCCAGCTCATGTACTAAAAGCATTGGAAGAGCACCCCTGACATAGACAACACTTCTAATTCCAGTGATGACCAGATATTTTTATAAAAAGTAGACTGTATCCCCCCCAAAAAAGAGATGTCAGCAACTGTCAGTGATATTTACTGATGCTGCATGCTATTTGCTTTTTGAAAGGCAATGAGAAAGTCACTTCCAAAGCAAAAATGACCAAACCACAACTTAGATTTATGCGCAAGTGAATGTGTATTGCTTTTGAAAACTTACTAGACAGCTAAAACAGTTTGTGTTTTAAAAATACAATTTCAGTTATATAAGGCAAATACTCATGCCTGTTTCTTCCTGAAGTTTATACAGTGTTTTTGGCAATAAATGGCATTACCAAACAGGGTCACCTTTTGTTCTTCTTGAGATAGTATTCTGATTTGATAAAGAGTTATCTTCTCATTTCTTAATGTCTTCAAGAACTTGTATTTCAGACTAAAGTGGAATTACACAAAACCCAGATGCTAAGGTGTTGGCCAGACATCAATTTTTCGAAGACTATGCATTTATCATTGTTTCAAACTTTTTGAGAGAAGATTATCTTTTGCTATGAGTGTCTGATTGGAATTTTAAGTAATCTGTGGATTGCGTTTACTAAGTTAAAAATTTTCCATGAGTAGGTCAGCCTTTACTACTAATAAAATGTTTTTGCTTTCTTAAAGGGTAAAAGGATTATTGATGAAGAAGGTGTTGAGAGCATCAATGACATGTTCCATGAAAATGCGATGCTGCAGACAGAAAACAACAACCTGCGCGTTAGAATTAAAGCGATGCAAGAGACTATCGATGCTCTGAGAGCCAGAATAACACAGCTTATGAGTGATCAGGCCAACCAAGTGCTAGCCAGGACAGGTATGCTGTGAGTGTGATGTGCGTAAACTGCTTCATAAATTCATGAACTTAAATTAATTATATGTTCTTGCTTTGCTGATCCCTTGGAATGAAGTGATGCCTTTTCTATTAGCAATGTAGGGCCTCCTTTGGCAGAGATAGGCCCCCATATGATTATTTCTTCTGTTTCTGGAGTCTTTTTTTAATAATAGAAATATTTTTGTACCCTGATTTGATCATCCATTTAGGGATGTGAACAACAGGAAATACGAAGTAATATCTTTGTATAGGAATTATTTGTATGCTTAGCCCCTGTGGTGGTTTAACAACCAGACCAAATAAATTTGAGTCCAAATTAAAATGCAAATAAGTGATTTTGATTTAAGCATTGTTAAAATGTGCTAATGTGGAAAACAACTTACTGGTAGTCATAGGGTGATCGTATGACAGAGGAACCAAAAATGTAATTCAGTTTAAGAAGGAAATATATTTTACAAATAAGTTAAGATTTAAATGTGTAGCCCATGTGACTGTTTCCCTTTGCTGGTACCTTGTGCCTAGTAGCTATATTCAGATATTTATGCTGTTACCATCCTTTCTTAATCTTTCTCTTCCCCTCATTCCCCTTTTCTCTCTGTCCTTCAAAGGGGAAGGAAATGAAGAAATTAGCAACATGATTCATAATTATATCAAGGAAATTGAAGATCTCAGGTATTTGCATAATACATATTTGGATAATTTTTAGTGAAAAAAATAATAGAAGTGTTAGCAAGTAAATACTTCAGCTCTTTTCATGTGTGGGGATTACTTTAAGAGAGTGGTCCTTCAGTTTGTAAGACCATCTGGTGTTGCTCTTGTCCACAAAAATGTAAAATGTTAGAGATCAAACTGACAATAGAAATGAGAGTAAGATGTTTCCTGAATAATGGTGATAATTTGATATTGTTGCATAAATGACAGCAAAACTTAGAACGATTCTCTTATAACTTTATAACCTCCTATATAAATGATAGTACTGATAAATTACTTGTTTAAAAAATGTTTTTAAAAAACTTCCTTTTCAAATTCAAAAAGTCTTAAATATTTTAGATATTTTTATTTATCTATTTCTTTATATTTAATATATTTAAATATATTCTATATTTATTTATCTATTTCTATTTATATACCACGCAAAAAATTATCTGCCCTATCCTCAGTTAATGTTAGAGCTTTTGTGTAGCTTTAATATACCATGCATATGCATAGAGCATATTCCAGTATGTATCTGTGTGTATATCTATATATCTATATATCTATATCTATATATATCTCTCTCTCTCTCTAGATATCTATCTATCTATCTATATATATATATCTGTGTGTATGTTCATACAGACATATTTTCACATATTCTGCCTAGGTTATATATGATATGTGCACAGTATACATAACCATTGTGTAAAATGCTATCATCAAGGAATTTACTACATTGTATTTTTTCAGACTTCACCTTGGTTTGTAGTTTCTTTTTAAACTGAAGGTAATGCATTGAAGTTACAAAGGCAAAAGAGTGTACGTCCCATGTGTTGGCGATAGTTGTAATTATGGTCTACAACTCTTCCTTTTTTTTTTTTTTATTAAGAGCAAAGTTATTAGAAAGTGAAGCAGTGAATGAAAATCTTCGACGCAACTTGTCAAGAGCTTCATCGAGAGCCACATACTTTGGTGGACCATCAGCATTTTCTGCTTCTATGCTTTCTTCAGAGAAAGAGACAATGGAAATTCTAGATATAGCCAAGAAAGATCTAGAAAAGCTGAAAAAAAAAGAAAGGAAAAAGAAAAAGAGGTGATGTATGAATTATAACGCTGTTTGTTTTCTCTTTCTTATTGTGTGTTTTTTTAACCACTGAGACTTAAAAAGGCTTTTTGTTGTGTGGGTTTGGACCCTAAACTGCTGTTCCTTCAAACCCTTTTACATGTTGAAGTTACAGTTTTTCTTTTGCATCTTTTCTTCCGGTGAAGTGTGCAGTATTTGTAGAATGAATGTCTCCTTTGTAATGAACTTTTCTATGTAATTATGCACAATGAGAAAAGCACTCCTTAAATTTTGATATTTAAAAAAATTTCTTCTAAGATGCATCTGAAATTTAACAGAAATTTAACAGAAGTTTGAAAAAATTACTAGCATTTTTTCAACTCTATGTCAAAACTGAAACAGCTTTCTGAAGAAAAGATATTCTGAATAGCTGGGGATTCTTTGGTAGCTCTTGGAATGGCTTCTTTTGCTTTATCTTTTGCTTCTATGAATGTTTTTTAATTTGAGGTTTCCTAATTCTCTGCAACATCGTGCTTTGCTGGTTTTTTTGCTGTCCAACTTCTCATCTACTAAAATCCTCATAGACATTGACATAAATGCCTGTTTAGACAGAAATTAGTGCAACAAGGCTTTGTTTGTGTATTCGGAGTCCATTAGAAATCTCTCAGTTATAGTTGAAATTTTCCATGCTTCTAATCTGTTACTCTTTTTAATAATGGTCCTTCAGACTTCTGCAAGTTCAGAGTAAAACTAAAATAATTTAAGCTTGAAATAGTCGAAGTAGAAAGTAAATGAGGGTCAGTGATACCTGTAATTTTAGGTCCTATATCTATAAATCTGTTTCCCACACAAATGTCTCATACTTGTAGAGAACACTCATTTTAATAACAACTAGATTCTTCCTTTGCATATAATTTTTCAGGAAGTTCTTACACTTTTGTGGGGATTTTGATAGATTTTGTCTTGTTTTTGTAAGAATTCATTTTGTAGGAACTTGAGGGCAAGATATCAGCAGAATGTGCTATTCTCTCTTCAGCCAACCACTTCAGTTTGTCCTTTAACTGTAAATGCAGGAACAAAGAGATTTGATTTTGTATTTTTAACACATTTTACAATCAAGCATGCATTTTACTGCACGCTTAGATAGAGCCTCAGTTGTTAGGTTGTGTTTTGGTGGGTTTTCATTTTGGGGTGTGGTTTTTTGGGGGTTGGGGTTTTTTTTGGTTGTTGGTTTTTGGTTTTGGGGTGTTTTTTTTGGTTTTTGTTTGTTTGTTGTTTTTTGTTTGTTTGGTTTGGTTTTTGTTTTGTTTTGGTTTTTTTTTTTGTTTCTTTGGTGTTTGGTTTTGTTTTTTTTTTTGTTTGGTTTGTTTTGGTTTTTGCGGGGGGGGTGGGGTGGGGTGGTGTTTTTTTGAAAGCCAGTCATGCTTTCTCACACCAGGAAAGTAATCTTGTTATGGGATAGCCAAGTAGTCTGATCCAAAAATGGGGACTACTTACCATAAATTATTTTTGAGATCAGTTTTGAATCCTAGCATTATAGAATTAGAGAGCTATAGAAAAATTTTTGAAGTTGAATGAGACCTCTTGATGGTTCCATCTTAAAGTGGGTCTTGTGTTCTATAAAATGGAGTCATACTCTTCAAAGTGCTGCTAAGGTTTGAATCTATCTACTGACCTATCTGCAGACTGCTTTGTAATAAATATTTAGAAATTTATGAGGTGCATATGCTAAGAAATGTTAGAATTTGAGGGATTGTACATTGTCATGCTTGGTACCTGCAGCATGCTTCTATCTAATTAATGAAAAGTCTGTGTTAAGGTTATGTCACTGTGAATTTTTATTCTACTGAAATTTCAGGAATTGGCAGTGTGTACATTACTGTATTCCACAGACACTTTGCCATGCAGTTTGAGAGGGATTCTTTTGTTTTAATTCTGTCTTCTACAGGCATTTAGTTACATTTACTCTACTATTTCTTTTTAGTGTTGCCATTCTTTTAAAGTTGTCTAACTAGCATTTTTCTATTAAAATGGGATTGGTAAGCCTAGCTACTAGTTCTGCCCCATCTGCTGGCTTTCTTGGTCTTTTGTTTCCTGGTTATGGGTCAGTATGACAAAAGGTGCATAATGTTAAATAAATGCGACTTATTTAAATTGTTGTGAGGTAGCCTGAAGGCCTAAGAGCAAGGTACTGAA
This sequence comes from Edolisoma coerulescens, assembly GCA_013397115.1. Taxonomy (NCBI): domain Eukaryota; kingdom Metazoa; phylum Chordata; class Aves; order Passeriformes; family Campephagidae; genus Edolisoma; species Edolisoma coerulescens. The sequence goes on along the minus strand of VWZW01004611.1, from coordinate 90,257 downwards.
TGAGCAGCAGGTATGTACTGCTATATATCTGTAGCCTTTAATAAGCATCTGTCATAAAGTTTATTTGAAACAGTAATGTTTTGGCTACTGAAATATTGACATGATTGGAGTGTCCCACAGTGTGACGTAGTGTGGCTTACCCACTAGAAGACCAAGAGCAAATCTTCCACATTCCTTTCAGTTGTTAGTCAGCCTTACAAATCCAGTAACCATTTTTGACTGTTCTCTTTTGGCTTCCCTAACTTTTATTAAACTAAATTAGTGATGGAAGTTCCATGGGGTTCAGAGTGCTAGCTTCTAGCTGATACTGAAGGAAGATGGAAGGCAGTATAAGGTGAAAAGGCAGCAAATGCTCTTGCTCAAAACTTTGTCATAATGGGAAATGAGGAATTTCAGTAGCTGATGAATTTTAAGCCATCTCTATGCTTACATATATTGTGCAGACTTTTTTTACTGATAAATCCACATTTATTCAAGAGGAAAATGTACAGGTAGAAATACTAACATTTTGTCCATCTCATTGCTTCCGGTGCATGCTTTTTGTTAATTTATTAAAAAATAACAAGCGATGATTGGCATGTACTTTCTGAATCCCAGAAAAATAAGCTGCAGTTTTCTACTTTTTATTTAAAAACAAACAACAAAACCCCAAACAAAAAAATGAATGCAGTTTGAAGATTTTCGTATGAATTATATTCAGAATATATTATTTAGAGTATTAATACTAAAATTTTCTTATTCCTTCTTTATATTACAATACATTATCAGCACATATAAAACTAGAGCATTGGTTTTTTCTTGATATGTTCCTGAGAATATATAAATTTGAGTCAGTGGCAGTATTTGCAATTTTCAGTATTTTATCTGCTAGTTTCAAGTAGAGAAAGAGGAGAAATCTTTTTCTAGAATTGAGATACTTTCTTAATCCATTATTAGAAATAATTCGCAAAGTTAAATATGTGGTCTAAAATTTCTTCCTTAGTGTAACTTGAATTTACACTTGTTATCAGTGGCAGATTAGTTAACCTACATATGCTGCTTCTCTGTTTTCTATTTACTTTCCAACTGTCCAGGATGTATTGCCTTTTTACTACTTGTTGTCTCTTGATGGTATCTTTTAAAATTTCATTTTGAACTCCGCAAGCTCATATATATCATTTTTTTACCTTCTTATCACTTTTGCTTTTCACTGTCTGGTTTGTCCTTCATTGGCTTGGCCTTCCAATACTGTACCTCGTGCTTTTGAAGGCTACAGAAACTTGAGGAAAGCAGTCAAGAAGAAAGAAGGTTGGAATATTTCCCAGGTTTTTAATTACCTGTCATTTCAATTAACTGGTTGTCATACATGAAAAGAAGTTGGGCAGATTCATACATACTTCAGGAGTAGTTCATTTTCAAAATTCTTTCCTGTGTTTTCACTTTCAATCAGTGTTTTAACTGGAAGAAACCTGTTGTGGAATTGAGGTTGGCTCTGGAGTTACAGTGTTGAGCAAGCTTTTGTGGGGAGGTGGCGCCTTTGGGAATTCCTTTTGAATTAATTGTTTTCTTTCTTGCATGGCCTAAGTGGAATGAAAGGCAGGAGGAAGGTGCAGTAGCACATATAGTATGAAATGTCTAGCAGGCAGTATATGACAACAATTTTGGCGTGTGAGATCAAGACTGTCTTGGACCATCACACCTCAGTCGAGTTAGCTGCTTTGGTTTCTGAAAGCATGTGACTGCAGCCTGATTCCTCCCCTTCCGTTTCAGCCAAACCAGAAGATGAACAGTCATTCATAGAGAGCAGTTAAGTTGAGGGCTCTAAAAAGAGAACTATACTCTTAAAAGTGAAACGAAAGGAGTTTTTATTTTTCTGCTGTCTGCTTTGATCCAAAAAACCCACCCAATGCATTGATGCAGACGATGTGAATCCACAGACCACTAGCACACACATTAGGCAGTACAGTTCTGCCTGGGAGAGCTGCTGGCTCTCCTTCCTCCTGTCTCTCCCCTTTCTTAGGCAGAACACAAATTCTCTCTAGCGCTTAGTTCTGTGCTGACTGGAGTGGGAAGGGAAACTGGGGGTTTGCCTCAATCTGCATGAGGATTACAGCTAGGATCCATTATCTTATAGGCTTAATAACCAACACAGAACATCTTCTGAGTTGAGGGAGATGAGAATTTGTGGAAATGAGGTTATATGGCTCAGTGTTCCCTGTTCGGCATTTTTTTGTGTACAAATCTGGTTAGACTTTTTAATTCTAGCATCCCCAGCTGCTGCATGGATTCAGATGGTCCAAGCAAAAGCTTTCTGCCTTGTGCATGGTCAGTTCATAACTGGAAATGAGTGGGGCAGAAGGGAATCAGTTAGCACTGAACAGGTTAAAAAGTAATACAACAAAAAATCCTATGTACACAGAAGCACTGTGTTACTCAATAGGCACTTTTTAGATTCGAGCTCTATTTTAAAGTGGTTTTAAAGGTGTCACTTGCCAAATTGTAGTGTCTCAAATCTGCTGTATATTTCTTGTCACTGCACTAAGTATTGGATTTGTCCAAGAGTTTGATTTGAGTCTGAGCTCCTTTTGGTATCAGTGGAGGAAGATGTGCATTTCTAGTTACTGTACCTGATCAGTGACAGCACAACTTGCCAAACTTTTATGCAGCTGAAGTTAGTTGAGGTGGATTCCACGTTATGCAATCCTAAACACATTTTTTCATTGTTACCCACTATGGTGTCTAGCTCTATTCTGTCACAATTTCCCATCCATAGGAGCTTTGGGTTTTGTACATGCAGCAGTAGAGGGGCTGATGCCTGGTTTGTGACATTTTGCAGAGTGCCACTGATTTTTTGTTTTATATTTGCATGTGATGTCTTAAATGTCCACTTTAAAATGTTAAAACTTGCCCTAATGGATAATACACCAAACCTTTAGAACAAAACCAAAAAAACCCTTTTTATTGTTGTATCAGTGCCTATTTTGAGCATTCTCTTGATGTCAAATTAGATAACTGATCAAAAGAGTGGTTGTAGTACAATAAATTAGGATTTTTTTTAGGGTTTATACATAAATTTTCAGACTATTCTAAGTACAGTAGGCTCAGTTATAGCTTGAAAATGTAGGAATACCTGTAATTTGTTGTACTTGCACACGATGTTCTTTTATTGTTTCGTAAAAGCTACTCTGGGTACACTGCAACTTCCATGCAAAATAAGTACTGCTGTAGTATGTGGAGATGTGTATTCTGATTGTCCCAGCTGTGCAGTATGCTGGAACAATGTGCTAATCGTTACTGTTACATTGCAAGCCAAGATTAAGAGTAATTAGGCATTATTTTATTATCTGCACAAGTTTGGAAGTTGTGTTTTACCCATGCCCAACATCTGTACCTTTTTCTAACTACATTTGATTTTCATCTTTATTTGAAATTACAACTTATTGGTTTGGGGGATGGGAAACACCTGCCATTTCAGTTTGTGAATAATTTATGTCTGCCTCTTCTACTAGTGTTAAAGAGGATAACACAGACAACGAGCAGGAGAAGAGAGATGAGAAAGGCACTTCAGAGAGAGAGAATAATGAATTGGAGGGAGTAAGTATTTAGAAGTGTTTGGTTTATTTGTTCGTTGTCTGTTTAAAGATTTACCAGGTTATAGAAAGGAAATTAGTAATGGATCGGGTGAATACTGCAGCTTCCCTGCAGCTTTACAGTGATAGTCACAAATGACTGAGGCGTGGAGAAGTGTGGGGGTGCTTTAACGTCTGTACGTTTTGTAGGAGGAAATTCAGGAAGTCAGTGATCATGATGATGAAGAAGAGGACGATGATGAGGATGAAGATGATATGGAAGTTGTTGAAAGCTCAGATGAATCAGATTCTGACTCTGATGAAAAAGGTGATGTCAGTGCAATATTCTGTAGAGTTTTACAGATAATATCTGTCAAACCTCACGTCTTGGTAGGCAAGAAAGTGTTGCCAACCAACTGTCTATAATTCTCTGTGAAGTGTATGTCTGGTGAACTATTTTTTTTTGTTATGGTGCTAAAACATGTAATAGACAGCTGATCAAGGGTCCCTGTATTGGTTTTAAAATTGACCAGAGGCCATCCGGTGTTTGATAACATGTTTCTTCCTTGATTAAGGCATCCGAAGTGTAAGGTTTAAGTACTGGTTTATTTTTATTTCTCTGGACTAATCACCAAGGTGATAGCTCCTATCAGCTAATTTGGAAATGGTAGAATCTAATTTTGAAAGGCTGGTAGTCTGTCAACCTTCCTCATTTTTTATGACAAGAGTCAGAAACGGCATCACCAGCAATTCTGTCATGTGAGTTGGGCCAAACGGACAAACCAAGTCTCTTGGTTTCTTGTTTTAGAGTCACACAAACCATTAGCAGGAGCCTGAAAAAAAAATGATCCTCAACTGATATCTTTATTCTGAAGCACAAATTCCTTAGACAGAAAAGGACCTAATTGGCTAAAGAAGTTAATTAAACTTTCATTAATTTATCATGTGGGTTAGTCCTTTTTCCTTGCTTTTTCCTCCTGCTTTTTCCCTTCACCATTCCACTTCCATAACTGAGATGGCTCCTCTCTTCTGAGATTCTGACTGTGTCTTTTTAAGAGCTGGAGAAGGGAAAGGCTCCATTTGGAGTCTGCCAGCCATCAATTTTTCCTATTATAATTTGCTGGGTTTATGAATGACAGTTATTCTTCAGCTCTGAGGTGTGGCTGAAGTCTTGAAGCCTTTTGAATGGGGAAGGACAGATTGCTGATACTGCAATTTAAATGTGTGTAATTACAACATAGGGGCAACTTTGATCCAATGTGAGATCTTTCCCTACCTCTCTCCCAGTTCTAGGATTTAGAGTGTTTAAGAAGGAGACTTTAACATGAATTGCGGATAAGAGGGCTGTGTGGTGCATTGTGATTTGTGTGGAATTCTCCTGTGCACAATTTCGATTTACAGTGACCATAAGATTGTAAGGAGTGTCTGTATTCATGTGGTCCTTGCTGTTACTTTAACAGAAATCTTTCTGTTTTAGAAAATTATCAAGCTGACTTGGCAAACATCACCTGTGAAATAGCCATTAAGCAGAAACTGATAGATGAGCTAGAAAACAGCCAGCGAAGGTTGCAAACACTGAAAAAGCAGTATGAAGAGAAACTAATGATGCTACAACATAAAATTCGAGACACTCAGCTTGAAAGAGATCAGGTTCTTCAAAACTTGGGTAAGAAGTACAAAATCATTGATCTTGTATAAGCTGTTCAAGTTGAACTGTTTTATACTTCTCTTGTTTTCTTTTTCAAATTTGATGAGAAATTACAGAAAATAGAAATAGGTTTGTACCCATAATGCCAGTGAATCATTCTTTACTCACTCTAGTTTCTACCAGAATTGAGAGAAAAATTTTTTGGAAATATATTGCTACTAACAGGTATTTGATTTGGGTGAATAAGCAGTTTCAGTTTTCATAATCCTGGAGGTAGCTCCTGAAATAAAAGGTTTGTTGTGTTCTTCCCTCCCCACTTTTTTTATTTGCATAAAAATAAGAACAAGGATCAGTGGCCTTTCAGAGATGTTTTACTGACCAAACCTTTTTGAATATGTAACAGTATTGAGATGACAAACCACTTACGACTCAGGAGTCCCAAGCCACAGATAACTGCACTTTGGGAGAGTGCTTTGGAAAGTATTTTGTTTGTTTTTCTTTTTTAAACATATGCTATATATGCTTTATGTTTTCTAACCTTTTGTTGTTCCCCTAATATTCCTTAAACCTTCCCTGTTCATCAGTGTCAGAAAAGGAATACTAGGCTTGATGGCTTTTAGGACTGCTGTTATACTCCTGTATACAAATGTGTGAATGTGTGTATTTGTGCTTTCAGGTGCTCAGATTTGTTGCAAAGAAGTCAGAGGAAAGTGTTAATGCTTGATCTCTTAACCCAGACTGAATACGAGGTGAAAAGTTCAAAGCAGTGCAGGTGGCAGGAACTAGAGACAAATTAGGTTGTTTTAAAGGTATTGCAGGTAGTGCTAAAGCAGAGGAAGTGGTTACCTGCTGTGCTGGCAAGGCAAAAATATCCTGAACAAAAGCAGATTAAGGATTCCCTTTTGCTCTAGGTTCTGTAGAGACCTATTCAGAAGAAAAGGCGAAAAAAATCAAGTCAGAATATGAAAAGAAACTCCAAGCCATGAATAAAGAACTGCAGAGACTTCAAACCGCGCAAAAGGAACATGCACGATTGCTTAAAAATCAGTCTCAATATGAAAAGCAGCTGAAGAAACTGCAGCAGGAGGTGTCAGAGATGAAGAAAACCAAGGTATCTTTCAGTAAATTGAAGTGTTGCACAATGAGTGTTAACTGAAAATTGGGTTGAAATCTCCTGTGCATCCCCATCTGCCTGATAACTCTTGCTGTTAGCTGCTTGAAAGTCTGAAAATAGAAGAGATGTGAGCACTAGGCTATTCCTGGGGGAGAAGGGTAGCTTTTAGGTTTAATGAACAGAAATTAGGGTATCAAACATGCATAAGCTTGCACAGCTTATTAGCTGTTATTCAGCACTGAGTGAAGAAGACATTAGATGGAAGAGGGAAATGGCTAAAAGCATTTAATATACTGGAAAATGGCAATTTGAAGAAAAAACTCTTATGAGTGGAGGCAGGGAGCAGCACTTCACTGTGAACAGCTTTTCTAAGTGATGACCTCTTTACAGGTTCGCTTGATGAAACAAATGAAAGAAGAGCAGGAGAAAGCTAGAATGACTGAATCTAGAAGAAATAGAGAGATTGCACAGCTTAAAAAGGAGCAACGCAAACGGGAGGTGATTTGACAGAAAAAAAACCTTCATTTGGAATAAGCACCTGTCATTATGATGTGCATGCATCTGCTTGCAGGCACACACCGTGTATATGCAGTGTATATGCATTCACTTAGGCAGGCACGTACCTGTGTATTTTCACTGGTGAAAATGCACAAAATTTGGTTTGACTTCCATGAAGACACAGTTCCTGGCTTCAGGTGATAAGTCTTCTATTTTCTGTTGTGCTTATTGAGTATGTATATCAATGTTATCAGTGAATTAGTGATTAGTGAATCTTCACAAAGTTATTGCTACCACCTTGCATGCATGGAATTACTCCTTTTGATAGAATTGATATAGTGAAACACTTATTTTTGTTCTGCACTAGGAAAAGCAAGAAGCAATCATAACTTGACTGCTTCATGTCACAGCAATTTTGCAGATTTGCATTAGTGTGTAGAGGTCTTTCTTTTTTTTTTTATGCAATACAGTCCTCATGACAGATAATGGAAAAAATCTCATGTGCTGCTTCTGTTTTTTCACAGCATCAGCTCAAGCTTCTGGAAGCTCAGAAAAGAAACCAAGAAGTTATCTTACGTCGCAAAACTGAAGAGGTACTGTGGTAAAACAGCAATGCATCTTTGAAAACAGAATGATGTTGTATTGGTGTAATGTAATTGGGGAGAGTTAATCCTGTCTTTGCTCTGTGTTTCAGGTCACAGCCCTTCGTCGGCAAGTGAGGCCTCTGTCTGATAAAGTGGCAGGAAAAGTAAGTCGAAAGCTGAGTCTGCCGGAGCATTCCACGCAGGAAGCAAGTTCTAGTTTGTCAGGTGAGCACGACGGCTCCAGAACAGCAGCACAGCAGAAGATGAGAATTCCTGTTGCAAGGGTTCAAGCATTATCTGTAACTGCAACAAATGGAACAGGGTAAGGATTAAAATTTTAAGGATGCTCTTATGAGAACTGAAGTTTGTGTGCACTTCCTTGCAGACGATGTTGTGATGATACATGTTGCAGGAGCTGTTATCTGTCAAACTGTTGTCATGTAATGCTCATAAAATGGGCATTTTACCATTATCAAATGCAATTTCACTTTTCTAGGTTTAAGACAATAATATGATAATATAAAATGGCATTAAAGGGCAAGTCACATAAACTAGAGTTTGAAATTTTGAGGGTTTTTTAATCTGCTCTTCAAGAGAAATTACCTTGGTGGTCCAGTGCCAGCAGTGTTAAGTTCACAGAAAAACTTGTTGGAAAATGCAGTTCAATGTGTCAGGTTTATTGGTGCTCTTTGACTGTGGTTTGAAGCAGATCTCATGTTAAACGGAACAAGTCCATTTGTTCAACAGGGAACAAGTGGCATTTGAACTCAATAGTGAAAGATGCCGCAGTGTTTGATACCTGTTTTTCAAGTCCAGCATAAAGTGTAGTAGAGCTCGGGGCTGGGTGCAAGTAGCTGTCTGGTGCAGTGAAAAACTGCAAGAACTTCTGCATGAAATTTTTAAGTTGTTTGTGAAAAATATTCCAGCCTGATCATTTCCACATTCAAATTTGTAACTGGACTACTTGAGACTTTGCTGTATGTTTCTCTTGAATTTATCACAGAAAGAAGTACCAGCGGAAAGCAGTGACAAGCAGAGTTTACTCCTCCAAGGCCGCCAGGATGAAGTGGCAGTTACTTGAACGCAGAGTGACTGATATTATTATGCAGAGGATGACTATTTCCAATATGGAGGCAGATATGAACAGGTTACTTACGGTGGGTGATCTGCTGTGCACTGTTGGCTGTATCGTCATATTAAATAGGGAGCACTGCAAATGTGTTTGCTGTAAAGGAATTGGAGTTATGGCAGCATTGGCAAAATGGGTGGAATCTGTTGCAGTCAGTGAATGTACTCTTGACTCCAGTAAGCATTTGGACCGTGGGATTGCTGTGCTTAGTAAGAAATAAAAAGCACATTAATGGTGTCATGTGCAAATACATTACTGTATTCACCTGTGTAACTTGTTCCCATGGAAATCATGGTATGTTAGTTAAAGTGTAACAAACAAAGGAAAACAAAAAGGCACTTGAATGTTCTAAGGGCTTACTAATTCCTTTTTATGTAATATTATGTCTTTGTGGAAAATAGCAACGTGAAGAACTCACAAAAAGAAGAGATAAGCTTTCAAAGAAGAGGGAGAAGCTCATCAAGGATGGGGGTGGCAGTGAAGCAGATAGAAACATCCAAAATATAAATGAGGAGATGGAATCAGTAACTGCAAATATAGACTACATTAACGACAGCATTTCTGACTGCCAAGCAAATATTATGCAAATGGAAGAAGCAAAGGTAGGTCAAATATTAATGCAAAAAAGGTAAAATAGGGACAAGAAAACAACTGTGTTAGCCTTGAAAATATTCTCATTTAGAAATTAGTTCTTGTCTGTACAATTATTGAGCCAGGAAGTGAAAATTGGTGAAAACTTTTATGTGAAGTTTGAAATGAAGACTGTTATACAGTTGATACCTGAGTTTTAGTGTCAATAGTGTAATGCAAGTTAAGATTGCAAAGCATTTAAACATCGAAGCTGATGCTTTCTAGTATGCTGGCATTAAATTAATATAATTCTTGGGCTGTTTTCACAATGTGACTGTTTTTATTCTTGCACACATAGGAAGAAGGAGAGACTTTGGATGTAACAGCAGTGATTAATGCTTGCACCTTGACAGAAGCTCGGTATTTGCTTGATCACTTCCTTATGATGGGTATCAATAAGGTAATGTGTTAAGTGAAGTATGTGTGTGCCAGGACTGCTGCATGTCCCAGGAGCAGAGTTGTGCTGACGTAAAGATGTGACTGATGTGCATTAAACAAAGCAAAGCTGGTCAACACTACTGAGTCATGCTGATTCTCAGTGTGAAGGCCCTTGAGGTCTATCATCCTCTTCAACTTACTGCCTGTTTTTCACCCCCCAGTAGAGCCTACTTCACTATACTAATTAGCTTGTGTTGTTCCTATAAGAGCACTACCTTTTTGTAAGCAAATAAATCTCTATGTTTTTCAACAAACTCCTAAAGAGAGCTCAAGATCTTTTTTTAAAAGACTGGCTCAGCCACTTTTGTACAAGTATGAACATCAAAAAACTTTTTTTAAGTTATGTGTTGATGCATGACATACTTCAGTCTGAGTTCTAGTTTTGAGCAGAGCCACAGGGATTCTTCTGAAAGTCTTGGGGACATATTTTTTCTTTCATATTTTCAAAATAAATATTTGGCAGCTTATAACCCTGTGCACACATGTATCATGTGCTCTTGCTGCTGCTTTTCTTTCTCTCTGGAGGACAGTACTCAGTCTCATTGAGTCAAATGAAAGATTTCAGTGATACTGAAACTGTCTTTGGGTCAGCCCTCCAGGCCAGTTCTGTGGGGTTTCTTTTGCATTCTTGATTTATCTCTATGCAGGTAATCAAAAACGTTTGTGAAGAAAAAAAAAAGGGTAAAGAAAATCCCCACAATCACTTTGGCTTCTGCAAATTTCAATCTTTTAATATTTTTCCAGCCCTTGGATGTGTTTGAATGAGTCTTGCAACAGAGTTAATGTGAGAAAAGTACCTCTGACTTACTCTGTTAACGATTTCTCTTTATGATGATAAAAAAGCTCCATTATGTGAAGGATTCTGTCATCCTTTTGATTAGTAATTATCACATAGAAAAGCTGAAGGTATATTTTTTTGCAAAATTGGTCATGCCTGCTGTCTATTCTTTTGGGTTTTTTCACCTGCAAAATGTGTCTATTGCTATGTAGCTTTAGTTAAATCAGAATGTAGTGTGTAAATTCACAGGGCTACAATTTTTACTCAAGCACTAGCACTCAAAGTCTCCTGTTGCCCTATAAGTCTTTGAGAAGATATGTTGTACCTTCATTTTTCCATACTGTTTCTTTTGGAATTTGGAAATCTATTTGGAAACCATTCCCTGTAAATTTCTTTGGCTGTATTTTCTACAAATTAAGAATTCCCACCAATCCTCAGAATGAATTCTGTCATAAGACAGGCCATGAGATCTTTCATTAGAAGCTGAAAGTTCACTGAGTGATTATGTAGGAAAGATTACAGTTCTGGGTTCCACCCTGTCCCATTTCCACCTGCCCCCTGTTTTTTGCCATGCAGTGTCATAGGTAATAATTTTTAAAAAAGTACTTACTTGTGAAAAGTGGAGGTGTTGATCTTTCAGATGCTTGCTACTCGAAAAAATGCAGACTCTGAATTGCACTTGGGAGTCATGTCCAACTTAGCCACTAGATGCATATTTGCCAGGCAGTCTGAGGAATACAAGTTAAATGAATGCCTAATGAGTCTCTTTAAAAGATGAAGTAAAGAAAAAGACCCTTAGTTGATGCCTGATCTTTAGGATGTGAGAAGGTTGCTGCAGGGTACACATTGTTTGTGTTTGTAGTTTTTAAAAATTTTTGACAATTTTCATTTCGTAAAACAAGGGTTGTGATAAAACATTTGTCATCTTGCTTTCTTTCTCTCTCTCCTAGGGTCTCCAAGCAGCTCAGAAAGAAGCTCAGATCAAAGTTCTTGAGGGACGCCTTAAGCAGACAGAAATCACTAGTGCTACTCAAAACCAACTGCTCTTTCATATGCTAAAAGAAAAAGCTGAGTTAAATCCTGAACTCGATGCTTTTCTGGGTCATGCTTTGCAAGGTAGTTTTTTCATCTTGTTTTCTGAATAGTCAGCTGCATGTCATGTTTGCCTTTTGTGCATGCTGTACTGGGCATTCTAGACTATTTCTTTTCTGAATAGATGCTGTATTGTAACATCTTATACTTCACAATTGACCTGTATGCCATTTTTAAGTATAGCCTCTCAGCAGTGAAATGTCGGAAACAAAGCTTTTTTATTATTGAGATTTTTTTGAAATTCAGATAATCTGCTTGTTATTTTTACAAAAGACAATGGATTTACAATTTGGAATTGTTTTAACTTCTGAATGTGAAATTCTAAAATTCAATCCTGTTCAGTTGTCATACGCTAGTGATTTTGGATTGGCATTTTGGGTCTGCTACGGCATCTATTCTACTTCTCATGAGATGATACTACGAAAAATTGAGAATACAATTGGGTACTTTTGTTTTATTTCTTTTTATAAATGGATATGTTTTGATTGGAATGTTGCTTTTTTTTCCTTGTTGCTGTATTTACACAGACCTAGATAGCATACCACTGGGTAAGTATGTTTAGCTTTCTGTGTACTGTACAGCTGCATGAATTACTAATTCATTCATGTTCACTAACTGGTGCATCTTAGAATTTGTGAGTGTGTGAAGTTTGCATGAACTATTCTGTAAATGTACTCATTATCATGAGCTTAAAGAGCATTTCTTCCTTTCTGAAACCACCCCTAGCTCTCGTGGTAGTAGCCCTTGTGGTCGTTATATTTGTCACATAAGAAGTGAAGACAGTAAGCAGAGCTGTATTTCAGATTTATAACTTGGTGCTTGCAAACCCAAAGTACGTTCAGACTACGTAATACTATTTTGTGATATACTGCTGTTGTGACAAATTCCGCTCATCTTTTTAGGTCTGAAAAAAAGGCAATTTTTAACTTGCAGGTCATTTTTAACCTTTTGCAAATAGCTCCTTTTGTAATGTAAGCATTGTACAGAATGCAGGATTATATCTCACTTTTTCAATTGGGTTTAAGTTACTGACTTCACTGATTTTGAGATAAAGTTTCTCGTTGCTGTTGCTTTAAATTTATTCCCAAATGAATTATGCTTATTTTCTTCCCTCCAAAAAGTTGGCTATATTTGGAACTTGAGAAGAATAGTCCTGTTATCAGTGATAATTCCTTTTGTGTGCTATTTTTAATCACATTATGCTGTCCTGTGCTAGTTTGCATAGGTATCTGAAACATTTCAGAAGCACAAAACTACATGGAATTGTATAGCTCATAATCTAGAGATGGTGAGAATGTTGCCAGCTTCCTGTCAGGTGACATCTGAAGATCTGTGTCAGGGGATCTTGCTGCATGCAGCCAGTTATTTATTCAGGAACCTCGGTGGTTTGTAATACCATAGAATAGGCCTTTAATGCGTGTGCATGTTCACCCCTGTTGGAGCAATGTTTCTCCCGACAGCATTTCATTTTCTTTAGCTCTGGATGGGCTTTTGCTTATTAACAACATTTGAAGCAGTGAAAAGCCACTTGCTAAATGTATTGAAACAGCAGCTCTGTCATCAAATTTTTCATAGAGTTTTATCTCATTAAAGAAGCTTTTTAACACTTTGCAAGCATGACCTGAGGCTTTTAAAGTATCTAAGCCACTCAGGACTCTGCTAACACTTTATAGGAAGGAAATGCAGCTGAGTATGCTGTACTAACCTAGGTCCGAGTTGAAATCCCAGCTGTTGGTAGTCTGTGTTTTGTGGATCACTAGTGACCAAACCTTTTGAGCTGCAGGGACTTCAGGCAGCACTGTAGTAAGGCTTTGATGCTGGGATTGCCAGCTGGTTCACAGGGACTCTGTCGATGCAGGGCTGCCTTGGTAACCTGACACTGTTCCCATAGGTAGAAGTGTGCATGGCAGCAGATCCTGAGACCAATTTCACCAGGATGTCTGACATCTCAGTGGTAGAGCACAGACAGCCCTACCCCAAGCAAAGGGATTGCACTTCCAGGGTGTTTGTGATTTGCTCTCTTAATGCCTGCTTTGACATCCAGTACCTTCAAAAGTTCTTAGCCATTTGAATACACTTGGCTCAGAAAAGCTTGAACATTCCCCAGTGTAGTTGTGCACTTGCATTCAAGTGTAGACTTAAGAAGGCGTTTCAGTCTGCAGAAAAGTACATCATAGGCTCAGGTTTTGACTGGAATGGGTTTTGAGTGCACATCCACCTTGGTGGATGAACTAGCTGCCATTCACTATCTCACCTGCTCTTGTGAAGAGTTAAAATGACCATGAAATTGAGTTTTGAGTGTTGCTGAAGTGATTTCTTTATGAAGAGTTGTGGGAGCCGCTTTTCCTTCCCACCTGTGGACGTTCATGGATGTGACTCACAACCATCTGTGTGCAGATTTTGAGAGGGCTGGTCTAATGTCATTTCCTCTGGGTGAACTGTGCTGGCGTACAGCATTGTCCTTGTACCGTCCAGTTGCCACTGCATGAGGATGAAGACAAATAATCAGAAAATTCTCCACTGTTCTGCAATTACTGGTTTACTAGCAACTACCCCTGCAAACAGCACTGTCTTTACTAACTTTATTTCTCCTTTCATCTCTTCTCACTCAGGACTTCTTGCAGAATCTTACTCTCTCTAGCTTTTTGTTGATTCTGTGCACTGGTTTCTACCTCAGGGCTTTGGGCAGTCTTCCTGTGTTGAATTGCAGACAAACTGAAGAAACTCGTCAGGTCACATGAGTGTGAGCCTACAAATAAAATCCCATCTTTTGTGGTCATTCCACACTTTCTACTTAGTTACCTGTAAAAAGAGATCACAAGTTCTTTATGAAAAGGAGATGAAGTAACATAATTCTAATAGGAATCCTATATTTTTTTAAAATGCATTTATTTTAGGGATTCTGCTTTTGTCTTGCTAAAAGGAGCAGTACTCTAGATCCCCTCTTCTGCAGAAGGCATATAATAATAATAATAGTAATAAATATTGAAAAGTTTTAATCTGGCTTCTAATCCAGGATGGAACAAAAAAAGAAAATTCAGAGTGCTATTCCTGTGACCCAGCTTTCTTTATAATATTGTTGTATTTCTGATAATTAAGATTACATTGTAAAGATTAATACAGCAGTTGAGTAACTCTGAAGTGCATTGTTGGTGTTGGTTCTAGGTTGATGGTTTTAACTTTTTCAGGAAACACGTAGATGCAGCATACACAAAAAGCAGTATTTTCCTTCTCTTTTTTCCATTCCTTCTCTGAATTCAGCTGAAAACTGCATATCTTTCCTCCCTTTCTCCAAAGCATGACCCTGCACTTAAAACATATACAGGGACAAACTTGTTTTTATATAGGTTACAAATATATTGGTTCTATGCATTGCAAATGGTATCTGCTTTTTGACAGAAATTAAGTAAAGAAACTCAGTGTCCCTACTAGTAAAGAGGAGATGTAATGGAGTGTCATTAGAAGGTTATTTAATCCTTAATATTTCATGAGTATGATAAAAATAAGGGACTTCGCTTGCAAAAATGTGTTACCTATGTCCTTAAATTAAGGCTAAAATGTATTATTAGAATAACATGCAAGTTAGGAGATTTGCTTTCCCAGCAGTTTGGAACTGATTGTACGTGTGCCCTTGACTCATTGTCTCAGCTTAATGTTTTGCACCGTTTGCATGCAGACATGTTAATTGGATGTTTGACAGTGTTAGTGTGTGGCCTGCATGCTGGTTTTGGCTTCTGTGGACAGGTTTGTGTACCCATTTTTGCTCCAGGAACATTTCTACTGAACAGCTTCCTTTTAAAATTAATCTCTATTTAGGAAGCCGTTCTATAGTATTAAGTGGTAGCATCATCCTCTTTTGAAACAAGTCCTTATATACTAAGAAAGTGCTTGCTTCTTGTCAGCTCAAATGGTGGCATCCTGTATAAGAGGAGGCTGAGCCTCAGCTAGCTAGCTGGTTAAAAATAAAATTTTCTTTTTCATTATAGCCAGGCTGATTCTGTCTTAGAGCAAGAAGATGAAAAAAAAGGAGGAGAAAGAGACATTCTTACTGTCGACTGATTTACATCTTATCTCCTCCATGTCTTGCAGTTAATTTTCTTTGCTTTATCTGCTTTCTTACAAATTTCCTTCTAGAATTTCCATTTTTCTATCATCTCTGTTGCTCTGCTACAGTAGATAGAGGACCACATTTGGCACAGTATGCCTAGTGTATGATTTATTGAGATTGTATGAAAAAAATTAGTTTAGGTGCCAGGAAAATTCAATGGGGGCTGGATAGCAAATAGCCAAGTTATTTTGAAAATCTGTGTCTTTTGTACTCTGTTCATCTACATTCAACATTGTCTGAGCTGTGTTGTATAGCATTTAAAGCCTTCACATCCTGTTGTAGAGGGACAGACTAATGTTATTCTTTTGGAAATTTTCTAGAAAATTTGGAAGATAGTACTGATGAGGATGCGCCATTGCATAGTCCTGGAACAGAAGGAAGGTGAGCAAATCTTTGTTACTACTGATTCTAGAAAAATTACTGTCATTTCCTCCTTTTGTAATGCATCATGTATCCTTTAGAAAATACCTGTAACACTGTTTCATTATACTTTGCCCATGATTTCAGTAGAAAGAAGAATAAAATAAAAACACACATCTGGAAAAAATATGACTTTCTTTCTAACTGTGATGCAATTTTTCTTTTAGTTCATTATCTTCAGATCTCTTGAAGCTTTGTGGTGAAGTCAAACCCAAAAGCAAGGTAGGATGTACAATGATGATGATAATTCTTCTACGCATCTTTTAAGTGATTCTATGATTCTGTAATAATTCAGAGTTTAATGACACCTTCTGGAGAATGCTCTTGCTTTGCCCAAGAGACATTAATGAATGAATACATGCAGAACGTACACTGATGTACCCTTCACGTGATTTTGGTACAATATGATATTGTGTGACACTCCTCTCTAAGAAGCAATGATAAAAACAACTTTTTCAATATTTTGGGGTTATTAGATTTTCAGAGAGAGATGTGTTCTTCCAGTTGCTTGCACTTCAAACTGTGTAGTTTCGCAGATTAGTATTAATTAGGCTGCAGTTCAGTTTTATTGCCAGTGGGAACTGTGAACATGCTTATTGTTTGCAATTTGATTCTGTGGTCACAAAAATTTTGAGGAAGTTTATGAAACAAATAAAAGTTTGACCTTCAGACTCTTAATTACAGTTGACATTGGAGGAATATATCTAGGCAGACTGTAGTTTAACTATTAATGGCAGTGGGAACTGGAAATGTGCACTGATGGCAGTTTTGCTTCTGTGCTCACAGGAGCATAAGCCAAGTTTGCAAAGTAAATAGAAGCTTAGCCTCCAGTTTTCTAACTGCAGTTGGCTTTGGATGAAAATATCCATGTTGGCTGCTACGTTATTTGGTAACATTCCTTGGTGTGCAGCTATTTGGGCTGTTTAACTAAGTGAGTTTGGTCTGAAAATGCCATAAAATAAATATGTCATTTTTGTAATGGCTCTTTTCAGACTGGATCTTTGTCTTCCCCATTGGTCTTTCTTTCCCCTAGAACTAGATCTTAATTTCACGGTATAATCACACCTAACATAAATGATCCATTTTTTACAAATTACTGTGTTGCACAAAGCTTAGCTCCTTTGTGAGTTTTTCTGTTGTTTTCAAATTGTTGAAATGCTAAATGAATCTTAATTCAGGTAGACTTAGACTGCTTTTGAAGTGATTTAAACCAAGTAAGAAGCAGAGTTTGTACATGAGAAGAAGTATTGATGTTAGAAGTCACACCAGTGTAATTGTAGCTATTTAAATCTACACTTTGCTTTATTCCTCTCTGCTTTATAATATTTCATTTAGATAAACCGTAGGTGAGTAATATTGTGCTCCTGTAGCATTGACAGGCAGCTGGTTGAAAGGATATCCTTGGAAACCAGTTGTCAAATCAGTGTTTCATGCCATTGAATTTGACATGCCTCCTCCGAAATCGTTGCCCAAAAGCAGAGGTGAGCTGCTTGATTTAGTTTCCAAAGGCAGTTGCTAAGTGATTGAGGGGGATGCTAATTGCCAGCTAATGATAAGCTTGAGTGTAGGACTCTTGACACACACCATTGCATGTTTAAGTGGCAGTTTGGTTTTTATCTGTCTCCAGGCCCGCCGGAGGACCACCACCCAGATGGAACTGCTGTATGCAGCCAGCAGTGACCTAGTCTCTGACAGTAGTGCTGCAGACTCTGCCTTGGCTGGCTCTATCGCATCAGTTGCAGAAACCCAAGAAAGTGGGGTGGCTGCTGACACACATGATACTTCTGCTAGGGACAGAGAGTTCATACCCCCACCATCTGGCTTACCTTCTAAGATAGGCAGCATGTAAGTTTGGCTATGCTGTACTAATTATCCTTTGCTTTTAAAATATGCATGGTGCCAATTTCTTGTAATCTGTTATTTTAACTTTACAAACAAGGTTGACATACTTGAAGCTTACTAAATAATACTGACAAAGCTCCTTCCTTTCTGCCATCACCACTCTAGAAAGTATAAATGCAGAGTTGTAAGTAGTGTGGTACTTACTGAAGACGTAAGTTCTGTTAAGTTGCTTTGTTGTAGTAAAATTATTGTAGCTGTGTTCTATGTAGAGGGAAAAACCCCTCTAATACCTTGAATAGTTTGCTGTATTAGTGCTATGGGAAATGCACATTCTAGGGAGGTAGTGAGAATCTGCTTAGAACAGCAGAGAGATGAAAAAAAAACTCAACAAAACACAACCCAAAAACTTTATGTAACATGGTATTTGTATACAGTCCTAATTATTAGGAAAAATCTTTCTGTGAGTTGTCTTGTATGGACCATGCTTAAAGTGAAGAAGTCTCTGCAACAATAGAGTATGCAAACAAAAAGTTGAAAGAAAAATGTTAGATATTATGAATCCTCAAAAATCCTTTCTGTTCACAGGTTGCACTTACCTGCAAAACAGTTTTACTAATTGAAAGTATCTCTTGATTCTAAACAGAACTAAAAATATTTTTGTGGTTTTACTTTGGGACCAGCAGATGTCTCTCACATCCACCCTTTTTTTCTTTTCACTTGCTCTTGCTGTTCTTTTTATATCTACCCATACCACTACTGGTTATTAGCCATTCACTGCTAGAGACTCTTTTCTTGGCTTTTTAGGTACTAGCTCCTATGTTGCACAAGCTCATGTGTAAATTGAATGCGCTTCCCACATTCAGTGATGTGGAAATCAGTGTCCCATAGCTATCTTCATATTACAGGTTCTGGAGCTAAGCATTTTTTAATATTCATGTGTCCTATTTACATAATATGTTTACAGCAGTCTCTACCTAATGTACATTTGCAATTCGTATTTTTTGCTACGTATTTCTGGCATGTGCTTGAGGTGGCAATCATGAACAGTAAAACACTGCTGACAGCAATTATTAACCCGTGCTGATGGCTTCAGTGCAAATAGAATCTGCTTGGAAAGAATGCTCTTGAGGGTGAGCATAGGTGGAGAAAACCCACTTGGTTCAGCAGTTAGCATGAGATGAGTAGAGACTTTTGAAGCTTCAAGATCTAAACCATCAAGTGTTATGACCTGACATCCAAGACTCAGGTAATACCAACTTGTGCCTCACTCCATCTTCTAGAATGTGTATCCATTTATGAAAGTGAGCCAGCAACAAGGCAAAACAGGATTTTCCCCAAACTGTGTTCTGCAAGCATTTGAGAGTTACACACTGTCAATAAATCAATTCAGTCAGCAGTAGGCCTCACATATTGAATTGTTATTTACCAAGTTTTAGTAGATAAGTGATCGAAAATTCCCACAATCAATCTGCAGTGACTTTCTCACTGCAGTGTAGATGTTTTCCAAAACTAGAACTCTTGCTAGTTTATCTGGTCATAACTGAAGAAAGCTTGTCTTTATGAGCCATCTGGCCTTCCCTTATGGGCCTGTGGTGCCAGCGTATCTCTCGTAATAAAATACCTTATTCGGTAGCAGATTGTGATCTTACCTGCAATAAATGTTTTCTCCCTTGTGCCACTTAATTAAGCAACATTTGGGGATGTGGAAGCTATGTAGAAGCTGTAACAGTGATCCAAAATACGGATTCTCGAAGTGACAGAAATTAATTATATGTTTAGGTGTCTGCATATGTACAAACTGCTCCACTCTGGAACCCCCTCAGTTTTCTCAGGTCTGTGGCGATTCCGTGGTCCTTGGAGAGGGACTTTTTACAAGGGTGTGTGTTGATAGGATGAGGGGTAGTGGCTTCAAAGTGAAACACTGTAGGGGTACATGAGATATTGGGAAGAAATTCTTTGCTGCAAGAGTGAAACACTGGAACAGGTTACCCAGAGGAGCTGTGGATGTTCCATTCCTGGAAGTGTTCAAGGCCAGGTTGGATGGGGCTCTGAGCAACCTGGTGTAGTGGAATGTGTTCCTGCCCGAGGGAAGGGGGTTGGAACTAGATAGTCTTTAAGGTCCCTTCCAATCCAGACCACTGTGTGATTCTGTTACTTAGGGAGGTACCTAAATGCATGTGGCCAACAGTTAATTTGACTGGAATTCTGTTTACAAAGATGGTTAGTGCTGTTGTCCTTTGATATGCTCAACTCATCTACAGCAGCTTTTGTAAAGTGTAGTTGTCTTCTGCAGGACTTGTGTCAGCTCTGTTCAGATGTCTGATGTCCTGGCAAATGTAAAAGGGCTCTGGAAACCTGGAAGTAGGTATGTGGCCTGCTCCTTTTCTGTCAGGTCATTGACATCATGCACCTGGTTTTTACACCTGTGCTTAGGAAGTTCATTCCAGCAAGAAAACTGCATTTTTATAATACCTGCATTCCCAGGCTTTCAAAAAGAAATCAGAAAATGATGATGCTCTTTACACCCTCTTCTGAGGGTGTTCTACTATGGAGTCAAAGATAGAGGACTCAAGGGGCAGTAGAGAGTGAACAAGTAAAAATTGGCTCCATGTCTGAGTATGCAGGATGCCAGTGTGAGGCAGAGGAGCTTGGGTTCCAGTTTCTGGTTTGGTTTATTTAATCGACTAGCTGCTCAGTAGACACATAAGCAGCCCTGGCAGTAGACACTATAAACTGTTTATCATCTTGCTGGAAGACCTGTCAGCCTGATTCACGGGACTTGCCTTGTGACCTCAGGATTTTTGCATTCCTAGATGCATACTGGTCCAGCACAAAGAGATGGGAGGGAGTATGTCCTGTTCCACATTTTTTTGTGTCCTTTGCACAATATGCTTAGAGGTAAAGGAACCCTACATAGAAAGGCATGCTCTGGCCTTGAGGAGGAAATTGGACCCACTTTCTCCCCTTTTTTTTACAACTTAACTACTAGACTTCTGTGCAAAACCAGGCAGGTTATCACTTGTCCTCGTTTTCCTGTCTCTTGAAGACCCCTGGAGTGCCAAGACAGGCAGTTCTTGGCAGGAGGTCCTACAGGTCCCACCTATTCCAGTTAGGGTCTGTGATCACTTGAGACAGTCTCATCTACTTGAGTCAAGTAGCTGTTCTTGGTTGTGCTGTCCACGTTAAATCATGTTATTCTGCATTCCAGTCTCCAGGTGGATTTTATATAGCACAGACTTCCTCTCAAGGGAAACATGTAGAGAAGTTGGAGCTATGCATATTCAGAACCTGTAGAGCTCTGAGACTGATGCTAGTAACTATGTCAGGCAGGTGGCCTGCCAACTGAACTTTATCTGCTTAATGGAGTTGTGTGGAGCAAAAGCACTTTTAGAATCTGCTTTCTTGCTTTTAGTGAGTATTTCATATTCATAGGAAAAATATCCTTCTAAACACACAGAAATAGGAAAAAACCAAAGCAAATGTTGCTATTGTAATTGCTCAATTAGTGAGAAATGAGAGTTCTGAAGAATGGAGACCATTCAGATTCCTTTCTTTTTTTTCTTTTGTCTGACTGTGGTGAAATGGTAACAATTTGGGTATCGGCTTTAATATTGTCCTCTTGATATTTTTGCTAATTTTAATGGGGATTTAAAGGTTGGGAGAAAGACCACAGTGACTGTGAATTGGAATTATTTCAGAACAAGAACAGGAGAGACAAATGAGGGATGGAAAGCAAGGGAGAAGGGAAGCAGGGGACAAAGAGAAGCTATGTTATAATAGTCAGGTTGTCAATGGAAAGTACCTTTTCTCACTTCCTAATTTTGAATTTTATATTGAAACCTGAATATGTTACTGCAAAGTTTCATTTGCGTGTAAGAATCACTGTGATTTCTCTGTTCTGGTCTGTAAATGGTATATTGTAGATGCAAATGTGGAATCTGAAATTTCAGAATTTTCGTGATCTTAATTTGGGATGCATACTCCACTGTATTTCTTCTAGTGAGTCTCTTTTATTATTGAATTAGTAAATCTCCTTTACATATTGAGTATCTGACTCTGTATGTTGATGAACTGTAAATGTTAATAACTTGGTATATTTTTATATTCAAGTGTGAGAACAAGTTTATAATCCTTACACTCAAGAGAGACAATAATCTATTAAAGTACATTCTAAAATTTGAATTCATACTGAGAGAATGACAGGTAATGTAAGAAAAGCAAGTTCTGTGAAGGGCCTTAGAGTGAGATAATGATTGCTCTTGTTTTAGTTCGAGACAACCATCTCTTCCAGAGAAGAAGATACCTGAGCCTTCACCTTTAGCAAAGAGAAAAGCCTATGAGAAAACAATGGAAAAGACAAAGTCAAAAGAACAAAAACTGTAAGATTCTTTTAAATTTATTTCCTCTGACGTAACTTAAACTTTTAATTTTCTTGAAAAATAAATCTGTATTTTTCTATTTCGTTTCTTCCAGGACAGTTTTTATTGTTGCCAGTGCTGATATTTATTGCTCAGCTTATGTGTGGTTGTTTGGGTTTTTTTCCAGATTGTTTTTCTGTACAAAATAACTCAGGAGCAGAGCCCTGAGAAAATGTCCTTTGGAGCATTTGCAAATTACCTTTTTTTTTTTTAATCGAAGTCATCAATATATCTAAGAGCCTTCAATTTTATAATAATTTCTTTGTTTTATATGTGTGTGTTTTCTGCCTGGAGCTTTCATTTTAGCACTTAAACTTTGAACGTGGTGCCGCCTTGCACTCTGCAGCCTTAAGCTTTTTGCCTTCTCTGGAAAATATCTGTAGCTAGTATGACAATCTTAATTATTGGTTGAAGAAAAGAGCATCTAACATTTGAGGCATGTTGCATTTAACTTTTCTAACCATTCGTAACCTGTTAAAGAAGATGTTCTTTTTTTTTTGTAGCTCAGATTCTGGAGCCCCAGAGGCTAGTCTGTCACCTCCTACTTCCCCACCAAGCCGGCCCCGTAATGAAATGAATGTTTTTAGTCGTCTTACTGTTTCTCAGGGAAACACATCAGTTCAGCAGGATAAGTAAGTCACAAAGGGAAGCCTCAGCCCCCAACCAGGGAAATGCAAAGTGTGCTCAAGTTTTCAGTGTAGTACCTGGTAGAAATTTTGCCCTCCTGCAAGACAGGAGGAGATATTTCTCATGTTTTTGTGTAGTTTTCAAAGGAAATATTTTAAACTACCATGGAACCACTGTAAAAATTCAAGAAAAGAAATTTCCTGCTGAACCTTGTTTCCTGTTTTCTAGGCTGTCTGGTATTTGTAGTTTTAAACCCAAAATAGCAAAGAATGGTAGAATTCTTAGATGTCTGTGTATTTGTGTGTGTGTTTACACTTAAAAATAGATTTTAGGCGATGATTTAGGAAATAGTGCTTTTTACAGTTACTCAGTTTGTAACACTCCAGCGTTGTTTGGAGAGCTCTCACAACAGCACCTCAGAGGATGGGACACTGAAATGGCTAGAACACAGATTTTTAGAGATTACCCTAATTATTGAACAGACTGACCTTAGGAGGTGATCTGCAGGAGTAGATGATATTCATATCTTGTTTAGAAGAAGCAGAACTGATTTTCCTCACATTAGGCATTTGTTTAGCAGCCTTACTCCAAATAGCAGTGAACTTTACTTGACTAGAATCTCTGTTGCAGGTTTCAGTATTGATACAAATGCAGTGCTTATGAACTGCAACTCAGATTTAAAATGAACCTTTATTTCTAACTCTAGCAAGATAAGAAATTGCTATTGTCTGTTTATGCAATTTTTTTGAATAAAATGTTTTTTTTCAGAGGTCTACAGCCACCAGATACCAAGCAGTGGCTTGCAAGGCTTTCCGTAACTGTGCTTGTGACTTCTTTATCTTAGCTTACCTTTCTTATTTCTAACTCCCACCTAACCCTTTTCGTTTTCTCTGAACTGACTTTGAAGTCAAATAGAAACTGCTGAATCTGCTTGATTGGAGTTGAAAATGAAGGACATCTTAAGATGTACCGCAAATCATCATGTCTTGTGGAAATGTTGTCTTGTACGTTTTCTTGTTTTTTAATTTTAAACATTTTTCAGAATGAGAGGTGAAAGATTTTTAACTTAGGATGGCTTGCAAATTGCTGGTTTTATTTGAGTGAGCCATCGTATTTAAGATTTATATCTCATGACTAACATTTCATGTCTCTTCTACACTTAGCAGGCATTGATGTTCAGACTGGTTTTTTTCTTTTGATATTCTCAACAAGCACTATCTTACGGAGGTTTACTTGTGCATCCATCTTCCCCTTTTAATTTTTTGCCTTCTCTAAGAAAATGTTGGGGAAATAAGAAATGGCTCAGCTGCTGTTACTCATCTTCTGGAGCTGAAACAGTCTACTGTAACTTACTGCTGAGAGTGATATTTTAAGATAATTATTCTTTGCCCCCTTCCCCCCATATCATCATGGGTTTAAGCAATGCTGCATGCTGTATATGGATTTGCATTGCTGTTCTGAGTTGGCCGTGCTGTTGTTTGTTCTTCTCATATGGAGGCGTTCCTTTGCTGATACCTATATTCTTTCTCCTCACAATTCCACCACTGTTGATTGTAGGTCTGATGAAAGTGATTCCTCTCTGTCGGAGGTACAAAGGTACTCTCTCTTTCTCTTTTCTGTTTTCTTGGCATCTCTCACCAAAGTTATTCCAGTTCTTAAGAAATTTCATTTTGCTGCATGATTTTTCTTGATACCTGTGCATTGTTTCTCTTGCTTCTGCCAGAACATTAAATATCTGAGATTTTGGTCAAGCATGTCTCCCCCTCTCCTTTTTTAGGGTGTTTTTTTATCATTGTTGAGCATGTCAGGTATTTTAATTATAACTGAAGTATGGTGTAAACATTTCCTTGGACACATTGTTTCTCTCTTTGTTTTCTTCAAAAAAAGAGGAGCAGACATTTTCTTATGTTTTACCTGCTTCTCTCCTTATTTTTGTTTTTCTGTTGTGTGCTTCAGTCACTAAAAATGAAATCCTAGTGTAAGTGAGTATGAGTAGTTTTTTATTATGTCTTTCTGACAGAATGCACAGTGGCTTAAGAGATTAAAGAAATGGCTCCACTTGTGTCCCAGTGGGTTAGGACTTTAGTACTCAGTGAAAAATTAGTTTATCATGAGAAGGGCAGTCAAGGAACTGCTAATAATGTGATGGTGGCTTTGTCTGGTCACTGTAGCAGTTGTAGCATTCTTTTGTCTGTAGATTTTAGAACACTGCACATAGGTAGATAAATAGCTCCAGGTCATGTATTTTACATGGCTTGTCATGGAAGTGAGTGGGTGAGAGCAGCAGGAGGAATAACTCAGTTCAGAGGCAGCATGATCCACTAAGGAATACTACAGAGAAAACAGTGTTAGTTTAGTGTGATGCTAGGAAACAAAAGCATAGAGACCTAAATTAATTAAAAAGCAAACTGTTCCTGTTTTCTTGAAAACATAAAATGGTGCAGATGAAAGGTGAATGCCTTTCCAAAATGAGGAAGATAACGTTACACAATTTAAGGTGCTATAAATACTAGTAAAATCTATAGAAGGATTGCTGAGGAGTAATGAATTAATACGAGTGAAGATGTCCTGAGCTATAAAAATGCTTAAAATCATAATTTTAATCTACTAGATAATATCACAAAGTTAGCTTGTATCATGGAGGACATTTTTCTTCATATACCAAACTTCTGGACAGTGTTACAAAATCTTCACATTTTCCTAAAGCTTTTGACACTTTTTTTGTTCTGTTTTGTTGTTTTGTTTTGGTGAGATAGGGCTATGGTTTAGTTCCTTTTCCTCACAGTTATGTGTGTGATCCCCAAGAGAGCATGACAGTGAGTCTTAACTGCAAGCTGGCCAGGTCACAGCAGTGTTGCATGTTTTGGGCATTACTTTGAGGCTTTTCTACACTTCCCAGAAATTAAAGGGTCTGTGTGCGTGCAGTTGTATGCATGGGATTTTAGACTGCTAGTAATTTTTGTTTGGTAATGAATTGCAAAGGGTTCTTTTCAGGCTGAGTTAGTCTTTTGGCATCACCACAGAACTAGCTGAAAGTGCCCAGGAAGGTTCCTCTGGGGTGTCAGCCTCCAATCATCCCTTCCAATCATCCTTTGTTCTGGCCATTTGAGCATGAGTGTGTTATTGGGTGCAGGGTGCAGTGGGAACCTTCTTCAGGCACAGAAGTTAACAGCAGTTCTCTGTGTCTTCCCATAGAATGCAGATGATGTGAAACGCATGCTGAGTTTGGAACTGGCAGTGTACATTACATTTGCTCCATTTTTCAGATTGTGCTGTTTAGACTAAGATGTTTTATGGCTGGTCTTGGGCATCCAGAAGCTTTCAGTGCCCTGGTTTTTTCAGCATTATGCAGACTTTGCCACGTACCCAGCATTTAGCATCTTGTTGTCTTTTCATTTGTTTGTTTTTGTATGTGATTTCCTTTAACTGATAGTCCAGAGTTGACAGGTGTTTAGGCTAAATAGTAAAAATCCCTGCATAGTTTATGAAAGGCATTCAGCTATTCTGCCCTCACATGTAGGAACACTAGGTTAATTTTTTTTTCCCTACATGCAAGTAAATTAATTTTATCTGTGTCTATTACTATGCCCAACTCACATTCTTTTTTTTCTTTAGAGGGATAATTAACCCATTTCCTGCTTCAAAATGCATCCGATCATCCCCACTTCAGTGTATCCATACAGCTGAGGGACATACCAAGGCTGTGCTTTGTGTTGATGCAACTGATGATCTTCTCTTCACTGGATCTAAAGGTTGGGCAAGCTCCGTGCACCTCTGCTGCCTACAGAGGCTGCTTTGACAACTCGGGGTGTTGTGAAATTCTTAATTTGTTCTTAGTGCTGTAAACACAGTAGAAAATTGTAAGGGTCTGTTTCTCAACATAAGCTGAAGAGGGATTTACAGTAATTATCTACAGGTTTCTAACTCCAATGTGTAGTATTTGGCTGTTTATTTGTAGTGGAAAACCACAAAAAGCAGTAACATTAACATTTGTTGAGTGATATGATGGAAGCAGTTGTGGTAGCATGTACACACATGATATGCAATGCAAAGTAATTGTTTCAGGGTGAGG
This sequence comes from Edolisoma coerulescens, assembly GCA_013397115.1. Classification (NCBI taxonomy): domain Eukaryota; kingdom Metazoa; phylum Chordata; class Aves; order Passeriformes; family Campephagidae; genus Edolisoma; species Edolisoma coerulescens. The sequence continues at coordinate 63,311 of VWZW01004611.1, read as the reverse complement.
GTGGAGGTGGGAATTGGCACATTTCTGGCTCTGCTGCACAGTTTGAATACCCTTCATGCAACAGTTGGTTCTTTGAGGTATCTTCTTCATCTAAGAGTGTCTTCTGCTTCCTCTGTGCATCTTGTTGCCTATCCTTTGTTGTTATAAGAACTGTATGGCTGTTGTGGGAGGGCCTGGGATTTTAGTAGTCACTAAATTCCATACTGGATGGTGCAGTCACTCTATGAACTTTTCAAACTGGTAGAAGCAGTGTTTTGAAGAAAACATTTTCCTCCTGTCTGTAATGAATTTCTGTTGTCATTGCTCAGTTTGGCTTGAAGATAACACCACCAGACCTCAATGGTTACTTTTCACAAACACCCATTTTAATATTGCTCAAAAAGTGAATTTTGTATGTTGTGCTTTTTCTCTGGGCCTTTCATAAAGCACTTATGGTAAAGGACTTGTTATATTCCTATATGCAGCTGAAACTATGGCAGACTTTTTTTTCCTGAAAGTATCAAAGCTAAGATGAACTAGAGTGGCTGGGAAGAAGTTGACACCTGTTGACAGGGAGACTCTCCTTTTCACTAGTTCACATAATGAATAAAACTTGAAACTTCAGGACATCCATTTTATCCCCATATTAGCATAGTAGATAACCCCATCAGATGCAGGTCTTCCACTGCTAATATTCAAGCATGGTTTCTGTGGCTGTTCTACTCCCTGGCTGTTAAAAATACCAAATCACACACTTTGAGCGAGTTGGCAAACTTCTGATCTTGCAAGTTTTAAGCCAACATTTCAACATTTGTCCAAGTGTGTAGAATTGCAAAAAAGGACATTGATTTAGATTTTGTAAATGTTACTTAGTTGATTTCTGTTGAGATTTTTTATTTAGTGGCTATGTGAAGAAGAAAAGTACACTTTAAAATTTTATTTTACATCCAGATCTGTATTCTAAAGTTTTGGTTTGACAATTTTTAATTTTTTTTAACAGATGGATGTTTGCAGATGCTCCAAATATTTACTTTTTTCAAGTCATATCCTAGCTTCCCAAACTTATGGGAGAATCTTTCTTGTATATATTTTTGGAGGGGAGTTTACCAAGTACACTTCTACACAAGAGCGTAGACAGCTGTTTAATTAAATACGGTTAAATTTTTTGGAAATGGTTGCTGAAGCAGAAAGTCTTGGCTCACTGACATCAGATAGTACTTGCAGACAAATTCAGAAATGCCAGTAAGTTCTCATGTGCATTGCAGATCTTTGACCTTGGTAGTTGGTATTTTAAAGTGGCGGACAGCTCTTGGTATACTTACCTTTATGCTGTCGTAACTAGTGTCTATACACAAGGCTTTCTCTTCATCCTTCCAGTACTTATTTCAGTATAAATGTATGTCTAAAATACATGGAGTGATACAGACATGGTGCAGCAAGGAGAGTTTCCTGTTCTTGCCAATAGTGTTGCAGATTTCTTGAAAACTTCTATGCCTTTGGGGTTTCAACACATAAAAGGTTGCAGTATTTGAATTCCTTTGCTATGGAATCAAAACAGTGACTAAAGCACTCTCTGCTGGGATTTTCAGAGGCCCCCAATACACTGAAGAGTTTGGATCACTTCTCATCTTTGTAGTTTTTGTTGTGGCAGTCAGAACTCGGCCATACTAAGCCTCAAAACTCATCCTGAACTATGTTTTTGATAATGAATTTTTGAATTAAAAATTGGATTTTTCTCTTCATCTGTCATCATCCACACTTTACAGCCTCTAAATTGTCTGTATTTTCACTTCCCTTGAGGTTTTTATCCTTTTAAAATGCTTTGGGAGCTAATATGCAGATCTTGAATGCACATTAAATGATTACCCTTGCTTAGTTTTGATGATGATATATGGATGCCTGTGTGTATTTTTTAAGACCTACTTAATTTAGCTGTTTTTCTGCGGTGTCTACAGAAATGGAGGAAAATGTATGAGTGCAAATGAATGCGTGTACTTTTTTTTTAAATAACTGAGTTTAGGAAAAACATGAGATTTTTCTGTGGTTTTTTTTATTATTATTGTTAGTATTTTTCCCCTTTTTGTTTGTCTTTATTTAGATCGTACCTGTAAAGTCTGGAATCTGGTAACTGGACAAGAGATTATGTCTTTAGGGGGTCATCCAAATAATGTTGTTTCTATTAAATACTGCAACTACACTAGCCTGGTCTTCACAGTCTCAACCTCCTATATCAAGGTGTGGGACATCAGAGATTCTGCGAAGTGCATTCGGACATTGACGTGAGTATGCTGAACCTCAGATGCCAAGAGTTCAAATGAGTCTTAGTTGTAGATATATTTTATTATATTTAATTCAGTAGTGCAGTACAGTGTGATATAAGTACACTGTTGGGAATGGAAGCTTTCTTTATATGTTCAGGCTAAGTCAGTATGGGGCACCAGCAATATATGGGAGCACAAAACAATTTGCATCTAGAGTTTTATCAGATGTTCAGTATTCATAATTGGCTTGTAGCCTTTTTTGCTCAGTGAAATAGGTTTGTTTTTAGGCAGTATACAAAGTATGGCAAACAAACTGTAGAATTTGGGTTTTTTCCTTTTTTTTCCTTTTTCTTCTTCTTCTCTGTACTCAGGTCTTCAGGCCAAGCTATGCCTGCTGATGCATGTTCAGGAAGTACTAACAGAACAGTCGCTATCCCAGCTGGAGAGAACCAGATCAATCAAATTGCACTAAATCCAACTGGCACATTCCTCTATGCAGCTGCTGGAAACTCAGTGAGGATGTGGGACCTGAAAAGGTACTGAACGCCAGCAGAAGAGAATGTTCTTTAGGTGATCACATATGCATAGGCAGCCAAGTTGTGCATATGAAACAGTCAGTGAAGTATTTCTTCTCTATGGTAGTGTCCATAACCTGGGCAAAATATGGTCAAGTTACTGATCAGATAATCCATCTGTGGTGGTTACTGAGATAATGATTTTCTCATGCGTTAAGGTTATGGTGAATCATTTCAGTAAAAATGACTGGAAAAACACAAGGTTTTGTTTCACAGGCACTACAAAACACACTCTTGTAAGGTGAGTACAGGAATCCTGACTAGTAATTGTTGATGAGATGATGGAAGCCAATGGAAGTAATTAATATAATATGGGATTATGATAGCTGCACTATAATTACACTTTTCCAAACAGAACCTGCTCCCAAAGAGTGCATTCAAAATACAGAAAATACTTATGAGGGGACTGATTCATCTTTAGTTTTAAATGTTAAAATTCTTATTTTACATAAATATAAGGGTTTTGTTATATTTAACCTAGATTTAATATTTATCCATGGATATGAACAATTGTAAACCAGATGATGAGTACAGAAGACACAGGGAAAATAAAAAGATCCATTCTGTCAGAAACTGTGCTATGGAGTGTACTGGATATATGAAAAATTAACAAAATCCTCATTTCTTCTCTTATCCTTGAAGATTTCAGTCTACAGGAAAGCTAACTGGTCACCAGGGTCCTGTTATGTGCCTTACTGTCGATCAGATTTCCAATGGGCAAGATCTTATTGTCACTGGTTCAAAGGATCATTATATAAAGGTAAACCAGCAGTATTTGCTTAACTTGGCACATTAGCATGGGATGCAGGCTTCAGCAGAAGTGACTTACGTCTCCACATTCAAAATGTGATGGCCAAGATGGAAATTAACTCACCAGTCATGGATCATGAATAATTTTCAGGCATAATAAACACCACTTCAGTGCTTTTTTTGTTTCATGAAGGAAGATGGATGTATGATTGTCTCTAGTTAAGCTTTTTCTTAATCCCCATTAAACTGGATGTCAGGTGTATGAAGTCTTGGAGAAATCTACTTTTTAAGTAACATTTAGCTCTTTAAAGTATCTTAAGTCAGGGCCTCTGTTTTGGAGTGCAGACCTAATTGTTTCAGCAGAGACACCTGTGTGTTCCTTACATAAGGCAGTCTAGGGTTTAGCCCAGGCTCTTCCTGAAGTGTTACCCAAGTTCTGATGTGGGAAAGGGGAGAGTGAGGTCAGCACTTCTCAACCAAGGTGGCCAGTGTACCTTTCTGCTTCTTGGCACTCAAGGATACGGAATCTGTTTTTTGGGAGGAGGGCGTTATTTGGTTTTGTCTTTTTCTTTTTTTTTTTGGCTCACCTCAGCCAGTGGCTATTTGAACCCACAAGCTCCTGTTTCTCAGGGCTACACCCAAATCACCAGACTGTGGGAACTGTAGATCATCCATAAAGCTGACCCTCACACTGCAAAGAATGTGTGATGCATGAGGCCAAAGAGAGAACAAGCAAGAAACCCGAGCTTGTTATGAGGGGGTACCCTTTGTTTTGTTTCTATCCTTCTCACGCACTGGAAAAAGTGTATGAACACAGCTGGGGGTGGAGCAGGAGCCAGAACCTGTGTGAGCTTTCTCACTGAGCTGGGCTTTCTTTTTTTCATATTATTCTACAATTCTTGGATGCTGTGCACTCTGCCAGATACAAAAAACTGCGTGAGAGGTTGGTGCACAGTTTGACAGTTTGGGCTGTGGATTCGAATCCTATCAGCAGTGTCCCTGTGGTTAGAGGCCAGGGGATTCTTGGGCAATGGGGAGACAGAGGCAGACACTTTGAGAATTACTTTTCTGCACAGTTCAGCATATTGGGTTAGTTATGAGCTGCCATCCTGGTAGTGAGTGAAGGACCTCAGTGGGAACAACAGGATGTCATCATATAATGCAAGTTTGTCATGCTGTGAACTCATGTGACAAGCAAGGAGGTGGGAGGGCTTCTGGAAAACAAAGCTGTCAACAGTCAGAGAAGTTTATCTGTCCTTCTTGTGTGTTCCTTTTCTGTGGCCAGGCTGCGTAAATCCTCCTAAGTCTGCCTACCTCTTGACTTACACCACTAGAATGTCCAGGGATGTTTCAGCCACGTCTGTGTGCTGCAGAGTAGTGTGTGTTCTGCAAAGTGAATGCCTCCAGCATTGTCAAGCCACTTTGGATAGTAAAAATGATCTGTATGTGTATAGTCAGTGCAGCTACCTACGAATTCTCGATGCTTCTGTTCGGCCTGGAGAAGAGGAGGTTGTGTCATAACCTTCCACTATCAGAAGAGAGCTTACTGGGAAGCCAGAGAGGGACTCTTCATCAGGAACTGCAGTGATAGAACAAGGAGTAATGAGTACAGATTGGAAAAGGGGAAATTTAGGTTATGATATTAGGATGAAATTTTTCACTGTGAAGGTGGTGAGACACTGAAACAGGTTGCCCAGTGAGGTTGTGGATGCCCCAGTGCTGGCAGTGTTCAAAGCCAGGCTGAATAAGGCCTTGAGCAGCCTGGTATAGTGGGAGGTGTCCCTACTACCGAAGAGGGGTCGGGACTAGATGATCTTTAAGGTCCATTTTAACCCCTTAACAATCTGTGGTTCTCTGCATGGGTGGGTCTGCTGGGCTACTAGGTCTGGTGACAGATACTGTCACAGGAAGCTACTGTCTTGTCTACTGAGTCAGTAATATTAGTCATTTCTATGTACCTGATTTTTCTGGTTTATCATTGCAATTTTTTTTGTTACAATTGGAACTGATGCATGTTAATTCAATGCGGTAACTTTTAAAATACCTTTCGCTCACAAGGTATTATTTTACACTACCAAGCTCTCCCTTTTCTGCTGTCAAGCTTATTCACTCTAAAAGGCCAATAAAGAGCAAATAATAGAGGATGAAGTTTGACATTTGCTTGTGAAACGGAGCTGGTGGTTTAAAAAGTTAGGGCTCATCTGTTCCTTTTCAGCTCCATCTCACTGGGTGAGTTCTGGCTCCCTACAATGCAAAATGAAACAGGATTGCTTACACTGCAGCTCTAGGAACAAAGACCTGATGGGATTTATTATGCCTTAAATTGTTAAAACAACCTTATTTAAAGAGTGTGTTTTAACACCCCATTCTTGGAGCACAGGCAAGGAGAGAGGTGTGTCTAGTCCATGAAAGCATCAGTGTGTAACAATATGTAACCCTTACCAAAACAACTTGTCCAGAAAAATACATTAATGCCTCTTTCTGAAGCTACTGACCTGTGCACTTCTCCCACTGTGAGTTATGTTTCCCAAACTCACTCATGAGCTTCGTTTCTCTAGCCCACCACACAGGGTACATATGGGCCCTTCCTCTGAAGCTGTTGTGTATATGATATTCCAGTAGTATTAGTACTTCTTCCCAGAGCAGTCTTCTCTGAAGTCAGTGGAGTATTCACACTTCAGGCAAGAGGTGGAAGAGGAGAAAGGAGTGGTTCTGGTAGATAAATTCTGTCGAATATACATCATGATACAGTGGCCTGTAATAAGACTTCCCAAGTTTTTTCCCTGGAGTTATTTGCTGCATGACTTTCAAGCCGGTAAGATGGCAGAAAATTTCACATAACATATTTTATTATTTATTTTAGATGTTTGATGTGACTGAAGGGGCTCTTGGAAGTGTAAGTCCTACACACAATTTTGAACCTCCTCATTATGATGGCATTGAAGCACTTGCTATTATGGGCGATAACCTTTTTAGTGGATCCAGAGATAATGGAATTAAGAAATGGGATTTGTCTCAAAAAGACCTTCTTCAGGTAATGAAAAAAATCATGCAGCTGCTGTGACAGTCACGCTGTAGAACTGTTTTCAGGCTGTGTAAATGTTCAGGCTCATACAATGACTATTCACATAGACACTGGTGCTTTTAATAGGGAAGGCGTAGAGCACTGACTAAGAAAGAAATCAATAATGCACTTGCTCTTTACATGCAGTTGCTTTTCTGTGAGTGTAGCATCAGGAAATTCTGATGAAGTGGTTATCCTATTTTGGCTCTGAGTATGTGGGGTTTGTTTTTCTGCTTCAGAATAAAAGCAGCACTTGCCTCATCTGTGACTGGAATCATTGGATACATGTCTTTGACAAGTTAGTAAATTTTGGATTGGGAACTCAGTAGTGAGAAACAATACTTTAGGTCAGGCTACAGAATATTTTCTTTTGGAGAGGTTTTACAGCCTATCTCACTCCACCTGTTCTTACTCCTTAGATTCACCTCCTTATACAGTGCATGTGTTACATCATGTATACAACACACTCATAATAATGCTTGCTGTCAGAACACATTTGCTCTGTGTTTTTGTTACGTAAAAAGGAAAAAAAAGGGAGCAGGTGTCAAAGGACCTCAAATTCAGGGAATTTGCAATTTGTTTGGCATGAAGAACTTTGATTTTTGTCTACCTGCTATAAGCTGATCTGTTCTTTTAAGTCTTATGAGAGGTTCTCAAGGTGTAGGTGTGATTAATTAACTTGGGACTGAGCGAGAACAGGAAGGCAGAAAAACAAATACCAGAAGAGAGTGCTGTTTTTGCAATAATTTTGGGGGAAAGGAGGAGCATGCATTTAATATGAAGACTGGTAGCAAGGAAACAAATAGAATTTAAAAGTATTGGGACATGAGAAAATAATGGACTGGCTACTTTAAAAAGAAAATTTCTATATGAGTATACTTAGTATTCCATAAATATATAAACTTGCTTGGCCTTAATTCAAAATCGTCCAGTTGGGTGCCAGTTCCTTTTCAGAATACTATGAAGGCTTCACAGTTAAAATAAGGATTCATAAATTTAGCTTCTTACAGAAAATCTTCACTTGGCCATGTTGGGACATCTGCCCCTCACATCTGTCTGCCCAGAAAAATGCCCAGAAAAAAGCAGCTTGTACCAAAACCATAGGAACTGGAAAGATTTTGTATTCTCAGAAGGACTTCATGAAAGTTGCAAGAAGTGTCTTCACTCTTGCATTTTAGGCTCATTAAAATATTATGCAATATGCATTTTTGCTATTGCAATTAATTTAACATCAGAAAGAATACAGGACCAGGGTGAAGAAGTATGTAAATTGGACTAGTTATATCACTTTTCTTGTTTTCCTTTTGGTATATGTGCATTTCATAATTTCTCTAGTTTGCATTCCCGTTTGTTTGTTGGTTTTAAAAGTAGAAATTGATAAAAATAATCTCACACTTTCTTCTTGCTTTCTATTTCTATAAAATGCTGTATGTTTTTCAAGGAGGTGGGACTGAAGCGTTTGACAGAATATAAATAATTTTTATTCATTGTCTTTTTTAGGGAATGAGAAGTGCTGTTACTTTGCTAATCATGTGATAATTCAGGGTGGAAGGGCCGACTGGAGGTCACACAATGTGAAGTTGTCCTGCTGGTCCAAGCAAGGCCAGCTTTGTAGTTAGGTCTGGTTTCTCAAAGCCTTGCCAAGCTGAGTTTTCAAAATCTCCAAGGTTGCAGATTGAACAGCTGCTCTCCTTAATCTACCCATCAACCAAAACCTGAAACAGAGCTGAGTTGCTTTACAGTATAAATGCTAATGTTGCATCAGGGGTCCTGGTTTGGCATACTCATGTTGAACAGGTCTGATCCTCTATAACTGATGAAAATCACTTAACAAGCATGCTATTCAAAGGATTTGGATATCATCTACTTCACTTGGTGTTATACATCCCAAGTCACAAAATCCTGCTGTGACAAAATTGGGATTTATAAGAACCACAACTACCCCCTCTCCTAGTTTCTTGAAGTGCAGCAAAACCAGACTACCAGTGCTGTGGTAGCTGTGTATATTGTAGATGAAACACCAAGATGATCCTAGAAAGCTGAATGTGCACCATTATGAGCAGTGCAGCAAAGCAAAGCAGTTCCTACCAAACCACACTGCAGAAAAGCCACTTTTGGTCCCCCCAAAAGACAGCAAACTTGGGCTATTATTTCCCCATATTTTTATTTTCCCCATATATATATTTATTTGTTGCTACCAAAAGGATGTTGTTCTCAGCTGGGCTGTGCAGCATTTTGCTTTCTGAATTAGAAGTAAAATGCTAGTGCCCTTCCTCAATAAAGAATTAATGTGTTTTTGTGAAGTGCAACATCACAAAATCAATTTATAATGTGTAGTGGGAAAAGAAGAAAGCAAGAAGGTAAATATAGAAACAGCTTCTGTCTTCCTGGTGTACTTTTGAGCAGTATTTTGGGTTTTCTTTTTATGTGTTTTATAGCAGTTTTACAGACAGACTTGAAACATATACAGAGACCGTATGTTCAAAGATGCATTCAAATATGCATTTGAAAACATGCAGACTTAGCATTATCCTGAACTGATTTCTGTTCCACGTTAGGTCAGCTGTACATATTAGATTTTCTTCTTGTTTTGCAGTACTATTTCACAAAAAGAAACAAACTCATGGTATAGAAAAAGCCTCTTGGAAGTTAGCACTCTCCTCACTCTAAAGGTGGAGAAGCCACCCAGAGCCATGTAGCAAAATTGGGGCAGGGCAGGAATCAGGCTTACAACTTGGGATTTTTCCACTTCTGTGCTTGTTCCTCTGGAATTTTTTGCAGCCCTGTGAGACTTGCCTGCCTTCTCTCTTTCAGCAAGTTCCTAATGCTCATAAGGACTGGGTTTGTGCTCTTGGCCTGGTGCCCGGAGTGCCAGTTCTACTCAGTGGCTGCAGGGGAGGCATCCTCAAGCTCTGGAATGTGGATACCTTCGCACCCATTGGGGAGATGAAGGGACATGACAGCCCTATAAATGCCATCTGCACCAACTCCAGCCAGATTTTCACAGCAGCAGAGTGAGTTCTTCTCCATGAATTTTTCTTTTCTATGTCCCCTGCTAGAATTCTGTCCGTGCACGTGCGTTTAGGACATGTGTAAGTCACTTCATAGAAAGGATCGGGAGACCTGGTCCATTCTGTACCCCTCAGTGCTAATGATCTACCACAGCCATCTCCAAAGTGAGCTGCTTGCACCCCAGGGGATGCACAACATGCCCCAGTGGGGTGCTAGAATAAATTATTAGAATTCAGTGGTAAGTGTATATAATTAATAAATACACATAGCAGTGTGGGCTTAAAAATTTTAGTAGTAGGGGTGCATGATCAAAAAAAGTTTGGAGACCACTGATCTACAGGATGGCAGGGAGAATTTGGCAATACTTGAGAACTTTATAAGCTTGTCTCTACAGTTGGACTGTTTCCTGGTAGGACTCATTCCTGACCTATGGAAAATCTAAAAGCCATGGCACCTGGTCAGTTGGTTGGTTTGTTTTTAAGTGCTGGCATACAGTAGAAGCTTTGCAAGCCATCCTACTGTCCTGTAAACACCTTGATTTGAATATTTGTTTCCTCAGTAAAAGTGAGCAAATTGAGGACCTGAAACCTCAGGGGAGTTGACCAAGGAAAATACCTTGTTATGGAGAACGTGCAGGAGACGGCAACAGAGCCTCTTTGTGGCGCAGTCTGAGCGCAGGAGCTGTGAAAGCTGACGTGTTACATTCTAGTGCCAATTGTGGAAGCTTCTGGCCTTCTGAATTAAAAGCAGGTCTTTCTGAATCATAGCAGGATTTCAAAGTTGCCAGGTTTTCATATTTGGTAGTCTGTGTTTAAGCACTAATAGGTAGGGGTAGAGATGTCAAAGCTTATGTCTCTGTTTGCCTAAAGATTATTAATCCATTTAGAACATACATGCATCTGAAATTCATTCTTTTTTTTTTGTCATAAAAAAAAATTACAGCCTTTTGGCATTTCTAGCAGTGGGCTTAAGGTCTAAAAAATTTAGTGTTCCTAACAATTTACAGTGAAATGGAGGCACAAGTCAGAAAACACTTCTAACCGTCACAAAGTCTGCTCTGCCTGCTGGTTTCTTTTCAGGGGGTTGTGAGAAATATATGAATCAATGTTGGCTAGTCACTCATGTTAATGTTTATGAGAAATTCATAACTTCCCTTTCATGGAATAAATTGCTATTTAACAAGACTAACTCTTTATTTTACTTCTAAATTATAATAGAGTTTTGTAACACATTCTATGTGATACTTTATTTACACATACTTTAAAATTGTGTAAATAGTGATTTTTTTTCCAGAAGTACAGAATTACAGTCTGGGCTTCTAAGCACCAGCTCACTGGTATATGCTATCTAGCACTTGCAAAGGGGTTTGGGTTTGTTGGGTATTTTTTGTTGGTGAATTAGGACTTCATGTTGTCTTGCGGTTCTTTTGTGCTTTTTTATTTATAATAGACTGACACCTCTTGTGCAAATTGAGCATGTTTGATGTTTGATTTAACCTGTTACAACATTTCACACTTTTTTAATGACAGGAAGTAGTCCTGTCCTGTTGAGTCTGTCCCTAATTCTGCCTGTGGTCTGCTGAGCTGCAAATATGGTGGAAGCTCTCCTCTACTGTCAATCTACTTAAATCTATTACCATTTTAGAAAATTTGGTATACGGGAGTAGGATTTTACTTTCCTTAGGCATAAAGTCTTTATACATTCTTAGATGGTTAAAGGCTATAGCCAGTGCTGTGGTAAGGTTAGGGAATATTCAGTGTTGTACATGTTAGATTACAAAGTCTCCTGGAGGTGGAATAACCCTTGCATGCCCATTAAAGAATTGTTATTTTGCCAACAGTACCTTTCTGAATAAGCCACTCTAGCTTTTAAGGAAGCTTCTGCTGCCCTCCTTTGCCCTCTTGCCTTCCCCAGTGTAATTACAGCTCTCTAATGCTGCTTTGTTTTGGTTTTCAGTGATCGCACTGTGAGGATCTGGAAAGCTCGAAACATAATAGATGGACAGATCTCAGATACAGGAGATGCAAGTGAAGATCTTGCCAGTAATTGAAATTACGGGGGATAAAGGAATATATTGATCAATTTGAGGTGCACTCTATGCGGTTTGCTGCATGTTTATTAGGTAAACACTGATGACTGGAATGGACTGACAATGTGTGAACTCTTCCACTAGACCTGCTGTCCTTAAAATATGTACTGTATTTAATAACCTCTTGGTAACATGCTTGTGTCTCAACAGTCACATGTGTATCTATATATTATGGCTGAATCTGTGTGCATATGTAATACTTGCAGTTTAAATTAACTGGAATTCAGTCTTCTCTAATGACCATCTCAAAATTATAACCTGAAATATATAACAAAAGTGCTCTGCTGTATTTCACTCACAAGTATGATCAGCTGTTTTGCATTTTAGGGTAGCAGGGGAAAGAACCTGTCCCAGGAATAAGCCTTTGATTATGAGAAGCATTTTGAAGATTTTAAAGGTCACTTACACTGTTGTTAGGAAAGTGGAGTGAATAATAGATGGGAAGAAGCTGTTAACGATACATCTACCTGGCATGGGTGTATCCTGCTAACAGCAGATGCCATATGATTTGTGTGGTGATAGCATATAATCTGTGTTGACCAAAGTTGTGCAGCTGTGTATACTCTGTGCTCAGGACTAGAACTCCAATGCCCACAAATGGCTATGTTTTATTTGTGTTTTGCCTATGTTCTGCAATGACTAGGTGTTCTTAATGTCATGACAAATACATCTTAATCTATTTTTCTTATGGATTTGTTTCTATCATCTCACATTTTCTTTTTTTAAAGCAAATGGTCTTTCCTTTTTATCTAATTTTATATGCTGCTAAATGTATTTTAAATACACTGTTTTGCAAACCTTGGCAGTTACTTTGAGAACTGAACCACGTATATTGGAAAAAGCTATGTAAATAGATGGTTGTATAAAGAAAATATCTTATCTTGTGCCTGTATGACTTTTAAAGCTCTTGGAACCTGGATATTGAGGGAGGATGTATAATTTACCCAACTGCTCTGAATATTAATTTGTAAATTCTGCAAATTTTGAAGTTTTATGTAGATTCAGACACAGTGTTTGGATATTGAGGTTTTTTGGTTGTTTTGTTTTTATTTTTCAGAAAATGTCAGTCTGTAAATTGTAGCTCGTGTAGGTAATAAATAAACACGTGAATGTGAACTGCTTTTTTTGCCTTGTTCATCATACTTCCTAATAAAAAATTCACTTCCCTTGCAAATGTCTTGAATATAAAACCCACAATTCTACACAGTGCAGTAGAGTAGCTTGCTGAGGACAGTAGCCCATATGTTGTTCTGGTATCCCAGGTCTGTGTTCTCCTTGGCCATTATTAGAGTTTTTATAGTACTTAGGAACCCTAGGGAGATTCCTTCACACCAAGTACAGTATAGACATAGAATGAAGCAGGTGGCTCCTGTTCCTACGAGATGACACTTCTTACCTTATCACATAACAGGCTGTCAAACAAGGAAAAGTTCTGATGCCTCTTACTGATCTTGGAGGAGTTGCTTCCTTCTCTGCTCAGCTTGAAAGGAGATGAAAATACTGCTTGCAGTTTGAGGTTACCAATGTATTCCAAGTTTTTTTAAAACCGGGTGATGAATGATATGTATTGTTAAGAAACAATGTATAAGTTAGTTAAAATAAGCAGCAGCACTACCACTTAGTATTTGTCTATCATGCTTTTTGGCTACTCAAAAGCTGTACACACAAAATGATTTGGGATTATATCACAACTTTGAGCGAATTCCCAGTGGAGGGTGGATTTACATGCAGGACTCACGAGAGGCTTTTTGTGCGTGGTGGAGGGTCCCTGTCCCCCTTGGCCCAGTAGGCACCCATTGTGCCAAACTGCACAAATGATGCCAACAGCTTGCTGACCCCTGGTTTTGGGGCTGAACACTCATGGCTGTGTGTGTAAGATTCATATGAACATTGTGTTCTGTAACTGCAGGACGAAAGTCCTTGCAGAGCTGGGAAAAGCCTCCCTCCATCCAGCTGCTCGGCTCTGACAGACCACTTGGTAGGGGCTGTGTGGCCATGGTCTGAGCTGCAGATGTTCCTCTCCAGTGATGCTTAGCAGTGCAGATATTTTGTTTGGCATAACTATCTCCTGATAGGCACCAGTATAACTTAATGTATTCATAAAAAGATGTATTTTTAAATTTTTTTTTCTTCCAGAAAGATACTCCACTTAAACCAGGTCTTACCACAGAACAGAGCTTTCACAGCTTTGCTCTGAAAGTTCTTGCCATCAAGTAATTGGAAGAAAAATGTCATTTTGTAAAGGTCACTGTATCAGTGTCTTGTTTAAATGGAGAATTCTTTGACTGTTTGTTTTTCTCCAAACTTCATCTGTGTTGTACACCCACATATGTGACAAAAGATAATATGAAATCAGAAAAAGGTAAGCACTGAACTCCCATTGTCTGACATGTTTGACACATGTTTGTGTCAAAAAAAAAAAAGGTGGTCTCTGAAAAATTAATTTTCTAAGAAGTCATGGGAAAATCATGTTTTCCTCTCACAGTTGAAATTCAGAAGTTGAGCCAAGTGTGTGGAAAAATTACTGACTGTATCTCATCTGCTTAGATACAGGCAAGGTCATGTGTTACAATTAATCTCATCAAAGATATGAATGCTGAGAAAATATTTGCAATGCTTCTGATTGTGTATTGGAACAAGCACTTATTGTGCCCCTGCCTTGTATAAAAGGCTTCAGGCTGCCTGCAGAAGTCCTCCTTCGACCATGGCAAGGATGAGGAGCCTGTGTTTCTTGGCTGTTTTGCTTGCAGGTAAATACACCCCATTTGTATTTTGTCTTAGGCTTCAAAAGCAAAATATAAATGTGATAATGATAGAAGAGCTATTGAAGAGGTGATCGTTTTCCACGAAGAAGGAGAGAACAGGCATGGCACTGACTCCACCTGAGGTGGCTGTGGGAGGACAACAGAGCTGGCTTGTTTAGAAATATGCCCCAGTTCTACAGTGTATTCAGCACTTGGGCACCAGCGCAGGCAAAAGGAAATCAACGGGAACACTCAGCTCCTGCAAGTTACCTATTGCTTTGTTAGTTTTTTTTTCCTGTGATTTTTACCCCAGCATACCAGAGGTTAATTTGGTCCAGAGCATAATAAAGGGAGAATACATAGTATTGTGTTGCTGGAGAAGGGAACCTCTGCAGCAAATGCCTTTGAAATGTACGGACAAACCCAAAATGTAAAGACTAATACTATTAAATTAAAAACTGTGTGGTAATACTTTAATTCCTTCCTCATGCCTTAATTTTAATCTAATTTTTCAAAATTAAAGGTTTTTAAAAATCAGTGAGGATTATTTTTCACATACCTCTTTCCAACCGCCTTGCTTTAGCTTCTGTTCCCATGGAAATTATCGTGTAAAAGCAGCAAGTAGCCATAGCTGTTGCTATATATTCAACTGCTTGTTTGGATTTTATCTTCTTTGTACATTTACAGACATGGGCCATAAATACAGTGAAAATGATGATTTTAAAATTATTTTTGAAAGTAGGGAAGGAAAATTATATCTTCCCACTTGCTGCTATCAAGTTTGTACTACAACAGAAGTAAATCCAGGAATGGGATGAACAAAGTTGCATCCTTATTCAGCTGCTCACACCTGCAAGTCTTTGTTTTTAAAATTTGCTGGAAAACATAAGCTTTGCATTAATAGGAGAAAAAATTAAAGAAATTTCTTGGCTCCTGCTGCGGCAATGTTTTTTCCCTTGAACTAGCTTTTTCATTCACAATATCGTTCATAAGAAGTATTTTGAAAGTATTTTACCATACAAATTAGTTCATAGAAGTGTCCCGCAAACCTATACTGTGTAAAATGACACCACATTAATAATCTGCTGTAGTATGTTCAGTCATACTTTTTGATTTCAGCAATGAAAACGCTAATGCTGCATTTGACTCCCATTAGAAAACAAACCCCAAACCAAAATGAAATGTGATGGGTTTAGTTTATTTTGTGCTCCAAGAAGAAATTATTGAGGGATTGCAGAAGGATGCTCATATTCCTATTATGCTTTAGATAAAAGAGAGGATAAGAATTTAGAGCTTTTCTATGTGACAGATCACGAGGAGTGAATGCTGGACAGAGAGCAGTCAGCCTGTGGGACATGACTCTCTGCTCCAGAAAACAGAGGTGGAAGCGAATCCTGCCTGCCCAGCAGCTGGCAAAGGTTTAACAGCCAGATAATTCCTGTTAATTCCAGCCTCTAGAAGATGATAATGAGGCACTGTGGCAGCGAGCAGTGAGCTCTGATGAGCAGCCTGGGAGCATCAGACCTGAGTGTCAGATGTTCCTGTATAAAAGGGGGATGAGAGTTTTCTCAAAAAAAATGTAGATGGCACTCCTGCGTTTCTGTGTTCCTATCCCCCACTTGGAAATCAGCTCTGGCATTGCAGCATGATGGCATTCTCTAGTGAATCTGCTGTTTCATTCTGTACATTTTTCCAGTATATATATTTACTGCTTGTGCACATCTGCTTGTAAAATTCTTTCTGTGAAGAAGCCCAGACTGCATCAGCAATCCTATTTTAGGCTTTCAAGCACACAACAGTCCACATGAAAAAAAAAAAAATTAAAGCAGAGGTATTAGTCATTTTATAGAAAAGGGCAATTATCATTCAAGTAGATTTAATCTTTGAATATTGCTGTAATGACTAAAATGACATAAATTAACTTCAAAATAAGTATGCTGCCTTTGATATGTCTGCTCTCTATGAGAGTATTTGCTAACAGCAGTTTGTCAGCACAGCAGGGAGCTGGCCTTGTGGTCTTCCTACTCTTGGGAGGAAGGGGAACCCTTCTCAACATGCAGGGGAACCACAGGGCTTGACCTGCAGCTGGAAAAAGGGATAATTTAGCACCTTACTAACAGGCTTTTTTCATTATGATTCTGTGAGTGACTAATATATGCCGTTTCTTTTACCGCTGGCATCTTCCCTTTACTCATAACTGCACCTGTAGTAACACAAACTACCAATACTGTGTAGACACAGTAGTCATACAATATAGAAAAGAAATCCAGTACAAACACATACATATAATCAGTATTTTTCTATTCATGTCATGCAAGTGCTTGCTGCTTATCACATATTTGTATCTCTATAGATAGAAAACATCTGTGTGTAACATAAGCATACAGAAAATGTAACATTTTAATATCGATAGCAGTCCTTATTGAAGCATCCCTCCTGTTCCGCCAGCCTGCAGTGTTGCTCTCACTCCTCACCAGCATCTTCATTACCCTGCTATTTAACTTTCGATGAGAATTTCAAGCGAGTCATACTTCAGCTGAGCACAGGCAGCTTTGAGTGCTGAATAATACAGACCCACTGCCTCGGCTTGTAGAAGAAAGTGGTTGTTGCTCTTGCTCGGTTACGAGCAGACAGCTGCTCTGCCGTCATCTTAGTCCGAGGGATCGTGGGTACTAGCCCTAAGATGGGGAAAAAGCACATCCAAAAAAAAAAAAAAAGAATAACTAAAGTTTGCAGGCTATGGGGTGTTCTTAATGCGGTTCTCTGCGGCTCTGGCTGCTTTTCCCGTGCGCAGGCCTAGGCGGGTGCCTGGGCTCGGAGCAGGACGCGCAGTGCCCCGGGCCAGTGGCGGTGCAGAAGCGCATTGACTGCCACCCGCAGCCGGGGGCTTCCCAGGAGGCCTGCGAGGCGCGGGGCTGCACCTGGTGCTCCACCGATGTCCCCAACGCTCCCTGGTGCTTCTTCCCTGAGGACAGTCCCTACGGCTACGCCCGGAGTGGGAACACCGAGAAGACAGACAAAGGCTGGAGGTGAGTGCGTGCGGCTGCTTGGGCAGGCTGGCACTGCCCCACGACCACCGCCGGGCGCTCTCGCCCAAGGCTTTCCCCAGGCCGCTCCGATACTCACGTGGCAAGGAGGGTAATGGACACCTTTCCCTGTGCTTATGCCATGGAACTGGGGCTGGTGCTCTCACCACACCGCTGGTGAGGAAACCAGGTGCAGACAGAGTGGTCCCTCCCACCCTGGGAGCTATGTCCCAGGAGACTCCTTTCTTTGGTGGCCCCTATTTTATCCATTAACATCAAGGAAGGCCTAAACTGACCTCGGGGATTATTTCTCTCAATAAGTCATTAATTTATTTTTAAAGAGCTGACACAGAGTAGCTGGGTGGTTCCCTGGCCTGCCCCAGGGTGGTCTCAGCCAGTGATGGACAGTGGTGGGCACCAGCATGCGTTTCCACTGCAGGGTCACACTGAACAAGCGGCAGTCCTTGACCCTCTTTGGAAACGACATTTCCCCAGTTGTCTTGGAAGTGGAGTTCCAGACAAAGGACAGACTCCGGTTCAGGGTGAGTGCTTGGGGGGTTGGAATGATTTAACCAAAGCAACACATGCTAAGGAGGGAGCTAACCTGCCCCCTGCTCGCCTTGCTTTAGCTCTACGACCCCAACAAGGAGCGGTTTGAAGTCCCACTCAAGATCAATGGCCCCGGGGTTACCGCTGAAGAAGCCAACTATGAGGTGGAGTTCTCAGAGGATTCCACGCACTTCATGATCAAGAGGAAGAGCACTGGCACCGTACTGTGAGTACTGCATGTGATTCATGCTGCTTTTTTGGTAGAAATTAGGTGTGATCAGGTGAGCACTGTTTCCTCACACCCTGTTGCTTGGGTCTGTGTGACAAGGGGTCAAAAGCAAACTCGATGCGGTGTAAATGCAGATTTATGCCTTGTCCCTGAAGTACATTCATTATTAAAGGAGTATGTGCCTGTATAACAGACAATTATCTAAGTGCATGTATAAAGATTTATTCAGTAAGTCAAATAACTTTTGAGGCTACAATTTCATAGCTTGGGATGCTAGTAAACTCAACTCATCAAAGCACTGAGCTAAGATTTCTGAAATTTGAGGTGTCAGGAATTGAGCACCAAATTTCCCGACGCTCTCCAGCAGGCAGGTCTAGGAAGCTCAAAGCCATGGAGGCTGTAAGCCTCTAACTTCCACTGATGTCAGTGAATGGCATTGGCTCTAGTTTGTCCCTCTGCAAAAATACCATTTGTTTTCTCAAGCTAGTACTGTAAGTTTAACTTCAGCAAAAGCTCCCCCACTAACAAATGTCACCAGCTGTCATAATTTTCCCTTTCCTTGGCTTCCATCAACACATCTCTAGTGCATAATGCTGCTTAGAAAGAGAGGCCTAATCAAGGTGCATTCCTGCCAGCTGCTTTTGGGAATGCAGCAGTGAGCACGTAAGGATGGCTTAACATGAGTGATGCAAATAAGACAATACAGCCTCTAGAATGGTCTGCAGATGGAACCATCATGCTGGGTTTTTAATGAGCTGACCATCCTCCTAAATTACAGTCTCATGGCATCTCTTTATACATGTCAGAGTCAATTCTGTAAAGTTTTATTTATGCAGGCTATTTTAAATGAATGTATTATGCATTACTCTGATAACAAAAATAATTTAATTTCTTGTTAGACTCAACAGCTCTGTGTAAACAGCGGGCTTTTGTTAAAGGCTCAGTTTTCTTCTCCTTGTTTCTGTAAAGGCTCATTAATTGGAATGCTGATTTAAGGGGTGAATGCATAACAAGTGGCTAGCTCATGGCCCATTCCGATTCAGCCCTCCTCACCTTCACCCAGACCCCAAGGGTTTAGCCTGAGTTGATCAAACTTGAGATGTCCCAGCTAAGGGAAGGGGCCTGCCATGGATCCAGATGCAGGGTCTGCCAAAGGTGCATGTCCAGTGACAGGCAGAGGAGCACAAGTCAGTCCCCAGTGAGCAGGTTTCCAGGAGGGCACATTCACTGCCCTTCCATGGCCTCCTCCATTCCCCTCCATCTCCTTGTGTCCCAAGGCCCGTGCCCAGCAGCAGCAGAGGTGTGGGATGCAGCAGTGCTGTGCTGCAGAGCCCAGGGAGGCAGAGGGCAGCCTTGGTTTGCAGCAGTGGCACAGCATCAGCACTGATGCTCTGCTCTCCAGCATCCCCATGGGAAATCGTACACTGCCTCCAGGCAGGTAAAGGAGTGCTCCTGAAACCCAGCCAACCCCAAAAAGAGGAAGTTGAGGGTGAATATAATTCACAGATAATGGACTTTTATCCTGCAAGCAATGGCAAGGCAGCTCCCAAAATATTCTCACCAGCAGAGACACAGGATTTTGCGTATAGAAGGGGAAATTGTATGTTCCTGGGAATGCTAGTTTCATGTGAAATGGCACAGCCAGTACTATAGACTGAAAGATCCTGTCAGGGAGCCATTCCTGTCACAGCTGAATCATAGTTTAGTTATATTCTCTGTGTGAGGAGCAAAAATGCTTCCCCTTCATTTGTTTGCCTGTCCATCCTGTCAGAGTGAGGAAATGCAGGTGCTCAGAGATAGCTCCACAGCCTTAGAGGGATTTGCAGTCTCCTTAGCCACCAAAAGAGCTGTGCAGATGGAATCTTTCAAAAGAGGAAAGCAGGTTATCTATCCTGGCCTAAAAGCTATGGGTGGCTGCATTTACTCTACTGGGGAGGATGAACCCTCAGCAATCAGCGTTAGAGGAGCATCCCCATCAGAGGCTGCACTTGACTGGCTGGATCCAGGGGTGCATTGGTGGCATCTGGCATGTTAAGTAGATTTTCATGTTAGTTCAACCTGCCCAAAGGCAGGTTTGAATGCTAAAACCCGAATCTTTTCCTTTGGGCCCCCTCCAGAAGTGGGAGCAGCTGCTCCAGGGCATCCAGGCCCCAAGCTGCACAGTTGGTGGCCTTTGTGCCCAGGCCAGATTAGGGCAGGCTTTGTGGGAGAGTGTCCCCGGGAAACAGGCAAGTGCCTGACACCTGGGGGGACTTCAGCCTCCTATTTTAGAATGTGAATGGCCATGGCCCTTCTGTCTCAATGAACAGCTGAATCAATCATTAATTTCCATATGCACACAAACACTGCTCAGACCAGTCGATGTGGGCAAATAAAGCCTCTTCAACAGGTGCTGCAGTTGCATTCCCCAGGTATGGGTGGATACTAACTTGTGTCTGCACCAAACCAGGTCAGGGTTCTCTGCTGGACCTTTTAAATATCTCTGAGGTAAGCTTTCCCATAGTAAAGCAATCCCAGATCCTCAGAAATCTGCTTGTGCTATGCTTCTTATCCCTTGCTAGCAGAACCATGCTGCTGGATGACCCACCCTCCAAAAAAGCCTAAATTCCCTCATGATCCCCAGCATGCTCTGGCACAGCTGACAGTCCAGCTGGGGAGGGAGCAGCCTGTCCCAGGCAGAATCACGGTGTAGGTTTGGGTTGCTCTTTCGAAGCCCACACCCGGATTTCCATGCCCTCCTTTCCGAGGTGCAGTCTGTCCTGCCATCCGTGTCTGTGCCGTAGGCTGTGAAGCAAAGGGGTAGCTGGTGTCAGGCTCCTGTCTGTCTGCTTGATAGAACACCCCATCCCCGCTCAGCCACTCGTGTGCCATAGCCTTCTTGTGAGGAATGATTTAATTCCACATTGGAAGCACTGCAGGGGAGAGGCAGGGGAGGCTTTGAGGCATTCCTGAGTGTGCTTTACAGGCATTTCTCATGCTTGCTGCATGCAGGGGGACTTTGCCAAAGCTGAGCTACCCAAGGAGGGCAGGACAAACTCAGGGCTCCATGTAATCACAATAACAGGGGAGAGGAATAAACTGTATGAGGGGAGAGACATTAACAGCTGATTGCAAACCTCATGCAGAGCCAGGAGCAAGAATAAAAGGCCAAGTCCCCCTACATTTTCAGCTTGCTCCAAGGTAATCAGTTGACAGCTGCTGCTTTGCCTGCATGGGGCGAAAATTAGACAGAGTCATGTAGGGAGATGATCCAGGCACTGCTGTGGGCTGCTGGGACCAGGAGCTCTTGGGCTGCCTCCTTTTCTCCTCCCAGTAATGCCTCTTGGCTTACTCCCTCTTACCTTTCTCCTTCTCATCCACTGCTGTCCTGTTCTCAGTCCCATCCCATCCTGCCTCCTTCTGCTCCTCTTCACCCTCTCCAAAGCTCCTGCTGTTTTCCCACTAGCCAGGGAAGGTCCTTTTCTGTGCCAGTAGGTATCCAAAGCTGTGGGGGTGAAGAGGTGCTATGTCCACGCATTCACTGGTGAGGTGCCAAGAGGATCAGATGAGACATAGCAAAGCTTCTTCTCCCATCCAGATGTCTGGTGTTTTCTGTTTTCCATGAGAAAATAGAAACCTGCATCTGATTTAAGGCTGCAAGTCACAGATCTGAACCATGAGGGACAGGGAATGGGGCCTGGATCTCCTGCCCCAGAGGTGAAGCTCTCAAACTACCATCTTTGTTGGGCAGCAGAGACTGCAGGGAGCCTCTTTCCACTCCTGTCATGCGCAGAAAATAACTGGTTTGGCAAAATTGGTGTGGTCAGTGGAAAAATGTTTTGTCAAGAGATTGGCTTTAGTTTAGTAAATCCTTGCTCAGGATATCCTGGTTGATCTTACAGCTCTAATGGGAAACTGTCCCATCTTTGGCCAGGCCCTACATTAGTAAAAACAGAAGATAAAATACTGTGTTGTAATTAGGCAGGTGAGGGAGATAAACAGCCTGTGAGTTGTTTTGTGGCACATACACTCAGGTTCGGTGCTGTTCTCCTTCCTGCTCTTGCCACACTAACAGCAGCAATCACTGGAGGAGGTAGTATCAACTGAGAACATGAAGGCTCCAAGAGAGCCTAGATTTTCTCAAGAACAGAGAATAAAAGGCTGGGAACTGTTTGCTTTAAGACAGTGATAAATAGCAAACACATGCTCATTTTGCAGTGTGTGATTACTCTGTGGGACTCATTGCCCCAGGGCAGCACTGGCACAGGAGGCCTAGCAGGATTCACATTCAGGCATAATAAAAAAATCATCTGTAGGAAAACAAAACCCCCAAATACTTTTGTCTGCATGCTTCACAACATCAGTGAATTCTATGAAAACAGCCAGAAACTTCCTCCATAAGCAGATTATTGTAAGACTGGCTCTGAGTGACATCTTATGCCTTCCTTTGTGATATCTGGCCTGGGCCATTGCTGGAGACAGGCTGCAGAGGGATGGACTACTGATTTGATTCTCCACTTTAATATCCTGACTTATCCTTCATGATGTCACACAAATAATGGAAGGCAGAACATTTTTTTCCAAGCCAGATAGGGGCTACTTTCTATTAAGAGTTTGGAATACCTTGTTTGCTATCACGCTTGGGAATATACTGCACAAATAACCAAAATCTAATCAAGATTTTCCCTAATTTCCAAAAAGGCTGCTGCAGAGTTCAGCTGCCTTTTTTATTGTTTGTGGTAGTTAGTACAGACACCACTTACCATGAAGACATTTTCACATAGGCAAGGCTATTAGAATGATTTATAATGCTGTTGTCTTAACTGCAGTTTTGCTGAAAGCAAGGGGAGTAAATTGTATGCATCATGGGTGGATTTGGTTTGTTGCTAATTTGTAAGAGCCATTGTTTTAGTCTTCTAATCATTAGGATTTATGTTACGTAGGCAAAAAGTATTGTAGGTGTATCACTTATCCAAGTGTTTTTCAGAGCAAAAATAAAGCATTGTATATCCAGCCAGTTATAGGACATTTCCTGATATCACAATGATGAATGCAGTAGAAGTAGAGCAGAACTGTGTCAATAACTGTAAATAAACTCTGCAGTTCTTTTTTTTATAAAGTCATGTTTGTGGAAAATCTGTTGATTACTCCTGCTGATTTTCTGCACCTACTTGACAAATCACCTTTAAAGTAAGATAAACATATAAAAATTCAGTCTTGGTGGGCCTTCTGCACTCCAGTGGTGTCCCAAGACTTAGAGCTAGTAAGGAATACAGCTGTTGTGAAACAGTGTGTTGTGGTTTAACCCCAGCCAGCAGCCAAGCACCACACAGCTGCTTGCTCACTCCTGTCAAAAGACAGAGAGAATTGGAAGGGTAAAAATGAGAAAACTTATGGGTTGAGACAAGAACAGTTTACTAACAGAAAAAAAAAGTAGTAGTAGTAATAATAATAATAATGTAATTAAAAGGAAAATAACAGAGAGAAAAACAAAACCCAAGAAAGAAAAGTGATGCAAATGAAAACAATTACTCACCACCATCTGACTGATGCCTACCAGTCCCTGAGCAGCAGTCTCGCAGCCAACCTTCCTGCTAGTTTTAATGCTCAGCATGGAGCCATATGGTATGGAATATCCCTTGGGTCAGCTGAGGCTGGCTGTCCCAGCTGTGTCCCCTCCCTGCTACCTGTGCACTCCCAGCCTCCTTGCTGGTGGGGCAGTGTAAGGGGCAGCAAAGCCCTGTTGTGCTCCTCAGCATCTCAAGTGTGTTGAGTCAGTCAGTGTATTTGAGGTTCGTTTGAAAATAGAGTGTGTACTCCTCACTCCCTGAGATGCTTTAGCACTTTATGGGCAGCCTGTGCATACTGTGATAGCCCAGGCCCTTTGGAAAGGTGTGCCCAAGCTTTGCCAGGAGGCTTAGACCCCCTTTTTGGATAGCTGAGTGAAGTTACAACTGAATTTGCTAACAGATAATATACAGGGTGGTCTGGAGGCCAAGAAAAGCAGATGTTATAGCGGACATTTTCTCCAAGTGACTGAGCGGACCAGTTGTTTACAGCTTAAAATAACGAGCTCAGTTCTCCAGGATTCATTGCAACAGGAAGAAAAAAATAAGACCAAACCTCTCCCAACTTAAAATTATTTTCTAATGTTCAGATAATGCATGATGCATGTCCTAATGGCGTATCATATATGTGTACCAAGTCTCCTAATTCTGGAGGTTTTGTAAGACCACCTTTAGAAGTGCCCCCAGCTGGTTGCTCACGGCGAGTCAGTGCTTCGAGCCATTGCAGTCATCGGTCTCCAAGAAACCTCGACAGAGCAAAGTTGTTCAGTCAGGTAGATAGTCATGTCCAGTTCATGTTACAAAGGACTGATGATTGCATTCCTGAAAACCATCTTGTACTGCCTTTTAGTCATCCCCCTCAAACATTGTGACGATGTTAGTCATGAATTACACCTTCAACACGAACAGGATGTTTTATCTATCTGCCTACTCGCCTTCTTTTAATACTACTTCCTTGGTCCACTCCAGTAATGTTTCATCCTGATGGCCAGTGGCTTGGCTGCTGAGTGTGAGACTAGTTCCCTTGCTGGCAAAAAACGTTAATTTTTACAGAGACCTTTTCAATCTGAGTCATTCTTTTTTTTCCTGATAAGAGGTTAAAAATTACAGAGGTTTACTCTTTAGTATAGTGCATGGTGTTTGGAAGAAAAGAGTAGCTTTTAAGAATCAGACTCCTTGGACAGGCAATGGGCCAGGCAGATGTGTGGGGAAGCTGGTTTGTATCACCACAGACACACTAACAAGTTAAGAGTTTCAGCAGTGAATGTGACTGCAGCTATTACCTCTTGTGCAAAGAGCAGGGTTCTTGTCCTCACAGACTTTGCCTCATCTAACTGCTTTTAGGGGTTGAATTTTTGACAGTGGGCAACTGTTCAGCTGTGGGTTTAGATTTTTTAGATCCCTTCTGTTGTCCATCACAGTGCTTGTATGGTTTATAGGACTCTTGGAGGAGAACCATGCAAGTTCCTGCAGACATTATGTCGTTTTATGCTCCCTCCTGTTTTGTTCCTTCTATCTGCTTTAAACCAGCAGGAGGGGAAGTGGGAGAAATATGAAGTTTTCTTTTATTGTATCCAAGGGTTTAGGAATGACAGATGTAATTTTTTTTCATTTAAGTGATTGCTCTTTGCCAACACTACACGAGCAAACACATAAAGTAGCACAACAGCCTACCACAGTGTGCTGGAGAGCACAAGGACTCTGGAAGCTGCTTGGAAGTGGAGGCAGAGAGTAGTGCCAGGGGAAAACCTGTCCACGCTTTCCTTCAGATGGAGATGACATAATGATGCCCAGAAAAAAAGAGAGAGCCTTTTAATGTCATGGTTAATGCTATATTTAGCACATAGCTGTGCTGGCATTTGGAGGTCTAGGGAAAGACAAGGCTGATGGGAAGCAGTGCCAGTGGCACAGCATGGGAGCTGTGCTGGTGGGGGTGGCAGCCCCCAAGGAGCTGAGCCATGGAGGGGTGCAGAGCAGGGCACTGTTACGGCAATGTCATGCAGAAGTAGAGTGCATGACAGTTGCCTGAAGGAATGCATGAGTCATAAACTCGTTTCTCCACAACATGTAAAGATATGGTGGGGCAGAGGGCTTGTTCCTAGGGCTGTTGTTTGTACCACCCCAGTGACCCTCCTGGTCAGGGAGGGGACTTGCTGAGCTGAAGGAATACTTTAATGCCATGGTAACACTAAGTGTTCTCGTGGTAGGAAGTGTCAGTGCTATAAATGTGGGTACCACAAATGTACAAAGCCTCATGTCCTCTGAACAGACATCATGGGGAGAGCTCAATGAGTTAGGACAGATATTTAAGCTCTTCTCAAAGCATTTTCCCTCTGGCATAGTTTGAGTTTTTCATAACCCTGTGGTCTGCTCAGGGCAGTGACCCTTCCTGTCTTGGCACAGAGCAGAGCTGTGTGACAGCCTCCTTTGGACAGGAATATAGCTCCAGAGCCCATCCCTATTCCTACACAGCAACCACTTCTTGCAGAAAGGCCTCTATTTGTCAAGAGCTGGATCTGATTCTCAGGGATGTTTTGCACGCATAACCCTCCTAAAAGAAAATAATCTTATTCAGTACTGCGTGTAGGTGGAGATGATGGAAAGGAGGGAGGGAGGGGTTCCTGCTGGCAAAAAAACCAAATCAAGAGTTAAATACAAGTTCTTACTTTTCCTGCTTGTAAGAAAGGACAAATAGCTTTTTAAAAAATACACAGACCTTTTAGTACCTGTGCTTGACTTTGGATTTGTGTAGGACAATTTAGGGATAGTTTGTGCCTGCTTTTTGCATGGAGAGGCCAAGGGGGTGCCCTAGGCATCCCCATGAGTGGCTGTCCTTGCATCCTCGTGGGGAGAGCAGGCCAGCGTGGTGGGAGCAGTGGTGCCCTCCCAGTCCTCCCAGCAGCAGGGACTTGTCCCCAGGCAGGGGTGCTGGTGGCACAGGTGGCAGGCCACTCACCAGAGCACTCCCCTCATGGGGGAAGAGCTGCTCCCCACCGACAGAGCTCATCTTCCATTTCTCTGATTTACCAGTCAATTTGATCAACCATTTAATTTTGTCAAAATCATTGACAGAAGAACATTAAAAGAAGAGTTATGCCACTTCTGTGCTCTATGGCTTGGGCTCATTTATTTTAATTAGCTGTAACAAATTCATGGTTAAACAAGGCTCCAGAGGGTGCTATCTAAATGAGCTACTCATGGCATACACAGGACCATTAACAAAACACTTCTCCACAGCTTGACCGTGTTCTCCCCTATCTAACTTGCAGCTCATTATAGCTCTAGAGATAGGAAACAGAATGTAGCACCTAATTAAAATGTGAGCCTGTGTCCACAGATGCTTCAATAGAAATAAATGCATTAAGCTGGTGAGAGAAGCAGGAGAGAGTCATCACAATAAAAACATCTTGTTCAAGCAGAGTCTGGAGAAAGTTATACCCCTGTTTTAGGCACCTGCATGAAGTTGGGGGTATTCGGGTTCTGATACACCAAAACATTAAAAAAAAAGCTGATAAAATGTCTGTTGTTCTCATTAAGGATTCTGAACTCCACTGTGTAATAACAATTTTTAGCCTTTCATGTTGGTTGTCATAGAAATAGCATAAGCAACCATGTATTTTGATAACAGATTTATAGTCTGTCTTCTGTTATTTTAGTTGTTCTTTTCAGAAATTATATTGATGCTTTTTTTTTTTTGCATAAGTAGATGAGACGTCTTCAACCATTGCAAGATGAATTTAATGTGTTAGGTTAAGCACATTAGAGGCATGCATAGAATTTAATGGATTTTTGATATTGTTATTCTCCAAAATACATAAAAAGTATAAATACCCAGACATGAACTTAAAATGATACCTCCTTCCAAGGAGAAACAAACTAATCCTGTCTCCCTCTGTTTGTCACAGGTGGGACAGTACCCTGGTTGATCTGTTTTTCTCCAACCAGTTCCTTCAGATCACCACCACTGTGCCATCCACCTCTGTGTATGGGTTTGGTGAACATGAGCACCCGACCTTCAAGCACAACATGGACTTCGTTACCTATGGCATGTTCACCAGGGATCAGGCACCAACGGTAATTCACTCTGTGCAACACTTTGTCCTAGCTTGTGTCACCAAAAGGAGGTGGCAAACATGGAATGTCACAACCTTTGCAGGTATCATCGGTTTTAATTAAAGGACAAAGCCATGAATTGCTTTGAGGGAGCTTTGAAACCTTTTATCAAAAGCTGTCTCAAAATGCAGTTTTCAGACAAAAGTGTATTGTGTGCCAAGATCCTGGTTCAGGAAAGCTTTGCATTCCATGCTCAGATCAATCCCTGCTCATCCAAACAAGCTGGACTTCAGCAGGACTGGTTAGATATGTGGCTGAACTGGAGTCAGTGGTTGATGAGTCTGTTTCAACTAGAAAAGTTATTCTTACTCATGTCATTTTGAAGGGTTTGGCAGAATATCAAAGGTTTAACTGGGAAAGACTAAAAAATTCCATTTTGATAAGGCAGAAAAACCCCCTCTTTTCTGTCAATTTGACTTCACACCAATTTAGATGAAAAAATCCCCAACCTTTCAAAATAAGTCTCTAACTAGGACTGAATTTATTTACTTGTCTCTGCATATGTATCTACCTGACGAAAACTATGAAAAATGGCAAAGTCAAGTCATACCTCATGTGCTGTTTTTATGTTGCAGGCATTTGCCAACCTCTATGGAGTTCACCCTTTCTATATGTGCGTGGAACCTGGCTCCAGTGCCCACGGTGTTCTCCTTCTGAACTCCAATGCACAAGGTAAAAAGATACATGGATTGCCTGTATAGACTGCATATAGAAAGATGATAGATTAGTAAGTATAAAAAACTGTTTTACTGATTGCTTTTTCAATGTGATACAAATATGAGTGACTGCTCCCTAACTAAGCTTCCAAGAGTAACTGTAGAGTTTTCAAAGGGGTTTCAGTAGAATGGCTTTTTAACAAGGAATTTAGGCATTTTTAGGTATTTTCAGGCATTTTCAGGGAAAATACATTCTTAACTTTTTTATGAAAATAGATGCAAATAGAGGGAAAGAAGAAGGTGGAAGAAATTTCCTCTGAGATTGGCATAATGAAATCAAATCAATTAGGTTAGTCCTATATTCTGTCTTTGGAGAATAGTTTTGTATGTTGCCATGGTCACCTTACTGCATTAATTTAGTGGTATAATTTCAGAAAAGGAGAATCTTCACTCAGTCTGTAAAATCAGTTTCCCCTGGCAGACAATGGCTTTCAACAAGATTAAAATAGCATAGAGGAACCCTAACCAAAAGCTTGTTGATCCTTTTTATATATACTAAACTGAGACAAATGGATCTATGCAATCTACTCTGGTTGGGTTTCTGTGATTTATTGCTGCACCATGCCAATCTGAAAGCAGAGATTACAGAAACACTGGGCAATGGCCTGCCTACCTTCAGGCCCTGTTTGCTCATCCAGTCGTACCCACAAGGTGCACAGAAGAGCCCAGTGTGTGCACACCTAAGAAAGGATAGGATAGGATAGGATAGGATAGGATAGGATAGGATAGGATAGGATAGGATAGGATAGGATAGGATAGGATAGGATATTTCAGTTGGAAGGGACATAAAACATACTTATAGTACAACTGCCTGAACACTTCAAGGCTGATCCAAAGCTAAACATTAAGGCATTGTCCAAATGCCTCCGAAACACTGACGCACTCAGGGCATCGACAACATCTCTAGGAAGCCTGTTCCAGTGTTTGGCCATCCTCAGGGAGGAAATGCCTCCTAATGTTGAGTCTCAACCTCCCCTGATGCATTCTTGACCCATTCCCATGTATAGTGCAGATCTGGTTTGCACTGAGAACCCTTTTTTTCCCTTTTAGATGTTACTCTGTCTCCAAACCCAGCTTTAACTTTCCGCACTATTGGAGGGATCCTGGACTTCTATCTCTTCATGGGACCGACTCCTGAAAACGTAGTTCAGCAGTACACTGAGGTCAGTAGAAAAGTGCACATGGCACATGGAGCAGTGCCTTGCAACACAGTCCTGCCAGTATCTGGTAGTATCAGCAGGTAGTGCAGCCAGAGCTTTGTCCTGATCCCCTCGTGCAAAGCTGCAGCTTCAGATCCATGGGAAAGCTGGCGTATGCTCAAGCATCTGTGAACAGTCTGCCTGAGTGTCACAGGCTGGCTGGGTGTTCAGTGCACATCTCCAGCCTTTCCTGCAGTATGCCAGGATGGGATGCAGGAGTGCACTAAAGGGATGCAATGATTAGAAAGAAATCTGTCTAAGCTTACTCCTCTCTGGGCTGTCACAGCTTTACAGTCTTTGCTGTATGACATGACTGCATTTTGACACTGCGGGCCAAGGAAACAAACTAGGCAGAGCACAGCTGGGAATGTTTGGGAACTTTACATATGCTGGATTTCAGAGATGTTGAATAGACTTTAAAGTCTTCAAGCCTTTATTTGCCAGTGGAATCACTTGCTGATTTTGGAGCCATCAGCCTGTTGTTTACTAATGAAAACCCAAATAATTGCATTGGAGAGCATAGATGCATAACAATGCATTTATTGCTGTCTCACAGAGTGTAACTACTTGCTATCAATTACTCAATGTTTTCCAGAGAACTGA
Organism: Edolisoma coerulescens; assembly: GCA_013397115.1. Lineage (NCBI taxonomy): Eukaryota > Metazoa > Chordata > Aves > Passeriformes > Campephagidae > Edolisoma > Edolisoma coerulescens. The sequence continues at coordinate 32,856 of VWZW01004611.1, read as the reverse complement.
GAGTACAGATGCAAATGGCCATTTTAGAAGCGTACATGCAATTCTTATCTAGTGAGGACTGTGCAGAAAAAAGTAGCAGATAACATGTTTTTCCTGGTCACCAAATGATGCTTCAACTGGGCCTTTCCACAGAAAATTGCCACCTCAGACCCAAGCTGTGTAGATAAATCAGTGTCAAACCTAAAGGGTATGGAGCAAAGCTGAGAAGGAGCATGTTACTGTGAGAAGGAGGTCACTGTGCAGACCCTGAGGATCAGGCTGCAACTGTAAGGCTGAATAGGGTAGGGCACGCCAGAGCCAGGCACTGAGAGCTCACAGTGAGATGTGCATGTGCTCTGCCTTCCCCCATGCCACCTCTCAAAGGGGCCTGAGCTCTTATCTGCAGCAAACATTTTGTCTTTCTTGGCTTTTTAAAGCCTCCATATCCTCTGCTTGCCTTCTTTTAAAGTGCCTGTATGGGAACAGAAATACTGTGGTTTAGAGTGAGGGTAAAAGAGGATTTAGCCCAGAAGGAAGGTATTTCTGGGTTCTGGTTTGGTGAAGGAAGGGATAACACTTGCTCATGCTGCTGTTTTGGGAAGGCTGGAGCTTCTCCAGGGCGGTGCGCTCTGCTAGACCTTCCTTTTCCAAGCAGAGGTTCAGGTGCTACCCCCCAGAGATGTGGGAGGCTGATGGTGCCCCTCCATGTCCTGGAGCAGGAGCAACTGCTCTGTTGCTTGGAGGTTTCCAGCTCCCTCCGCATAACATCCCCAGCAGTTGCCTGTCATGGTTTAACCCCAGCTGGCAACTCAGCCCCACACAGCCACTCACTCACACCCCCTCAGCGGGGTGGGGGAGAGAATCCAAAGGGTGAAAGTGAGAAAATTCGTGGGTTGAGATAAAGACAGTTTAATGGGTGAAGCAAAACTGTGCACTCAAGCAAGGCAAAACAAGGAATTCACTCACCACTTCCCAGGGGCAGGAGGGTGTTTAGCCACCCCCAGGAATCGGGGGAATGGCTGAACATGTGACAGTTACTGGGGAAGACAAATGCCATTACTCCGAATGTTCCTGCTCCCCCTTCCTCTTCCCCCAGATTTATATGCCGTGTATGAAGCCATACGACATGGAATATCCCTTGGGTCAGTTGGGCTTAGCTGTCCTGGCTGTGTCCCCTCCCAACTCCTTGTGTACCCCCAGCCTCCTCACTGGTGGTGTGGAGTAAGGGGAAAAGAAGGCCTTAACTCTGTGTAAGCACTGCTCAGCAAAATCAAAAATATCCCAGAATTATCATCACTATTTTCAGCACGAATCCAAAATATGGTCCCATACCGGTTACTATGAAGAAAATTAACTCCCAGCTCAAACCATCTCTGATCCCAGTGCCACAGACCAGCAAGCAAACTGGGGTTTAAACTTACACATGGGTAATAAAATAAGGAGGAAAAAAAGCCAGGGGAAGAAGTAAAGCAACGCTCCCCCAGGCTGGAGCTTTGATCCCCATTTCAAGGGAGTTAGTGCAGCAGTACGACGGAAATTAGAGCCACCCCTGTTTCTTTTCAAAGTCTTTTACTGGTGTTTGAAGGCAGCATTTCTGTGGCTTAGCAGGTGGTCAGCATCTGAAAATAAAATGAGAGGGTTCTCACTCCCCAGCTGATGGCTAGTGGCAGCTCACTTTCCCCCCCTGTCTCTGGAAATGGAGCTGGAGCAAAGAAAACAAGGTAAAGGAGAGCAGTGGGCGTCTCCTAATGAGACATGTCACATGCCAGGACAAAAAAATCCTGTTCTGTATTCTTTGAGCTTGCGCTCAACTCTCTAGGGAATCTTAAAGAATGCATGTTAGTAATTTCAATGTGAAATAATAACTTCTTCAGTAAACATCCTGAAATTCCAAGGTCAGAAGTGTTACAATTACCATATTATTAGTCTCTAGGGTAATAATTTGGCTTTTATGTACAAGATATGTGGGAAGGTGAAGGAGACAGAAAAGACTTTATTTTTCAATTGTATTTTCTGTCACACTGAGAGGACTTTCCCCATGCAGTCATTGTCATGCTGTAGGGAAGGAGAAGGGGTAGAAAGGAGAAATGTGACTGATGTCTGCAAGGCACTGCTCAGCAGCACGGCTCGGCTCTCTCAGCTGTTTGCATGGGTCTCCTCCGGGAATCGGTGTTTCGGGAGCTGCTGGCTGCAGGGGCCCATGGTGGGACCAGGCTGCACTGCTGCCGAGCTTAGCGAGGCACCTGCCTCCTGTGCAAGCATCTGCCCCAGTCATTGCTTTTTGCAGGGACCACCCATTGTATCATTCCAGGATGGCCCCACTGGTGTGGCAGGGTGGCCAGGTGCCAGCTGGAGCACAGCTGGAGAGAACAAGGGAGCTGTTTCCAGAGCAAAGTGCTTTACACCTTTCTCTAATGTTTTGTGCCGTTGCCTTCAGTGCCCCTTCAATATCTGAGCCACCTCTCTGCCCCTGCTATGTTTTTTTCTGTGAGAGGTTTAGGAGCTTAGCTCTGCTCTGGGCTTTCATGTGGCTCCCTCCAAACCGGTGAGTTAGGACAGCTTTGTAACAAAACTCTTTATTGGGTCTCTGGAGTATGCAAGATTTCCCCACACACCTCTCCAGGTTGCCACTAGCACCCAGGGTGGACCACAGACTCTTGGCCAGAGCTGCTGGGACCAGGCTATGCCAAGAGCAGGGCTCCCTATGTGGTGATCAGGTGATTATTGCAGCTGCCCTGCCAGAGCCACCAGGCTCTCTGTGCGTCCTTGGAGTGAGGACAGGTAACAGCAAAAGCTGTGGTGGCCCTGGATGCCAGCCTGGCCCAGGATAATCTGCTTTAAATGGGCTCCAAGAGTGAGGCAGGGTGTGAGAAGGGAGCAGAAGGCTAAATGCTGGTACCACTGTTCGTCTGCTGTGCATGGAGCAGAGGTGAGCTGTAGGATTCATCCTGCCAGTGGCACCAGAGTGCTACAGCAGTGACAGCAGCTAGAGGATATGTGCTGGGCATGGTCCCATGGGAAGGAGAAGCCTCCAGCCCCATTCTTCTGCTCCCTCCTGTCCCTGAGCCCAGCTGTGTGGGGCATTGCTCCTGCCACATCTGAGATTGTCCTGTACAGCTCTCCATATATGACACTGATCACATTTTTCTCCTGCTGCAGGAGAGGTCTGGTGTGCAGAAGAGTTATGTAACACAAATCTCACTTTTAATGGCAAACACCTCAGTTGGCCGGAGGGTGAGGAAAAGCAGTAACAAGCTAAAGAGTTCTGGCACTGAGCTGAGCCTGGCTGAGGCTCTGCAGTCACACCTAATACCAGGCCAACATTGCCAAGACCACTGGTGGCCTTTCAGAACAGACCAACAGTGCATAGCAGTAGTGTATGAGCTCCAAAACAAGAAACTCAGGAACATTAGGGTTCAACAAATGGATATTTGATAGCTCTTGGGTAGAGTGAAAGCCATGAATTTGTTATTTTATCACAAATTATCCAATAACAAGCTGCAAGTGAACACACTGCAAGTCTGCTAATTCTGTTTGGAGGGAAAATTGCTGGTTTGCTTCCTCCTTACAGAAGTGTGGGCTAGTTACAGGTGTAAGGGACCTCAGGAGCTCTCTAGTCCAGTCTCCTATCGGAGAGGAAACATGGGGAACCTGCTTGTACCTCAATTTTATCACAGATAATTCAGTGAGAGTCTTGCAGCTGAATTCCCCAAGAAGGAATAAACAGCTGATAATTGTTTTGTGCAGCAAAGAACAAGGTTTTGAAGACCTTGGCATTGAAAATCCTTACATTTTTTATATTCCTGAGGTTGTGAGCATCTTTATGGTTCAGCAGCTGCAGGGCCTTTCTTCCTGCTCTCCTAAATCAAAGCTCAGCTTCTGTAAACAGACTTTGCATGAAGGTTACCCTTCTAACTGACTAGATGACCACATCACTCACCTGCCTGCCTGAAGTCATATGGGGTGAGCTGGATACAGATACCTGGGCCATAGGAGCACCTGTGAAATTTAGCCATTGTGTGACTATACAGAAACACTATTTCTGTGTCTAAATCCAGAGCATTAACCCACTTGGGTTTTTATCGATTCCTCCTATAACTCCTCTTCGAAGAAAGGGAGTTGAAGCAACTATCAAGCTTCAGAAATAATTTTGTGTGGCTAATTAGGGTGCAAGATTAGCAATCTGCACTGCTGGAGGTCCTAGCTCCTTTGTGAGCATAGGAAAGAGTATCTCTCTCCAGCCTCTGTGATATACAGGCATAACTCTGCAGCTGTCTCTCTCTCATCCAAGTCTTTGGTCATAGTGTTAACAGAATAGGATCCTGATTTACTCTATAAAATTTATAACCTAGTTCATAGCATTGATGGTCATATTAATGTTATTTGTCCAATAATCCAACACAGGGAAAATAAATACAGATCACCTGCTCCCTAGACACAGATTTTATCTGTTAGATATACTTGTTTCCACTGAACTTCATTCTTATCACAAAATGCCTCCAGGGTACCTCCTGGATACATCAGCTCTCAGGTGCCTCTGAAAAAAGCGAAAAAAAATATACATAATGTCAAGTTATGTAAACATGGAAAAACTAACTGTGAATTTATTAAACACCAGGAGTTATTTAAGAAGCAAGCGCAGGAAGAATTCTGGAACAGAAAAGAGGATTTCTTTTTTTTACTGTTTCTGCACTACCATATCTTTGGGCTTTTTTTTTTTTTTTTGCTTGTTTGTTTGTTTTTTGTCATTTTGGATACCCCATATGTTTGCTGTTTCTGCATTTTCCTCCCTCAGTTCCCCTGCTATACTCCATCTACCTTTTCTGATTCTAGGGGAGTCAATTTTGCTAAGCAGGCTTTCTCTGGCTGCTGCACTTTATGATCATTTGTATGCAGAATGTAATCTATATGAATTAACTAGATCCTAAATATATATCAAATCCAACTTGAGTTTTCAGGTTTGCAAAATTACATTCCTGCCTCTGCTGATCCATCTGTGAGTGGGTACCATATGTCAGTTACTTTATCAGGAAGCTTCAGGGGGATCCATTAGAGAGAGTCCACAGTATAATTAGAAAAAAGAACATTTGTTTTCCCAGCTGCCCTGTTTTCATCCTTCCTCTTCAAATGTTCTGCTGGTTTCAATTAAGCTCACCATAGATGCACCAGCCCGGTGAACCTGGAGAAATAATTGCTTTAAAAACTTAATATCTTCCTTGCAAGGTGGATATTTTTCTGTTGGTTCAGCTGTGATCCCAAACTCCTCAAGGGATGCTGTCACTAAATACCGTCTCACTCTGCCGTCCGCAATGGCACAGCACCATCCCATAAGGGTGAGCTGCTGAACCTCAGCAAGCCCCAGTGCTGGGGACGTGCCCTTTTGGAAGGGCTCTGCTGACCCACCAGTGGCCACAGCTCCACCTCCAGCCCCACTGCTGTCCACCTGGATGCTTGATAGGTCATGGGGGAAGAAGCAAACCCCCATCCAACTCTTGAATTGCATGGTGTTGGTGCTGTCCTGGGCTGGCTGTCCTCCCCAGCCAGGAGTGATCCGGGGTATCACAGGACCTGGAGCACAGCTGCTCAGCAGTTCCCACTGCCTCTGCCCAGGCTGGTCACCCCTTTCCCATTTCCCAGCCTGCTTGGGAAGAGGCAACAGATGCCATGCAGACATCCTGCCAGGGCACAGGGCTCTGCATTTAGCCGCAAGATTGATATTTATCAGCCGGTTTTCCGTATTTCTCTTGTCCAAGATGAGAAGCCTGTGCATTTTATTTCATTAGGGAGTTCTTTTGTTTTGGTCTGTTTTTTTCACCTTGTTTGTTGAGGTCATTCTCTGTTTACAGTAGAGAAAGCAAGGGCAAAATATGCATCTGCTTTAGGAGGACAAAATGGTGGGTTCACAAAGCTCATCTTGCAGCCTTCGCTGGTCTAAAACAAGCTCTGCTGCCTCCTCAGATGAATTTATCCTTAACATGGTGAGTGTGGATGTTACAGAGAAGACTTCTTGCCCTAAGGCTTGCCATGCTGTGCTGGACACCTTGGTGCTGGCTCACAAGGTGTCTGGGAGATTGTCCTGAGCCATCATGCCCCATTCAGCTCTCCATGGAAAACCCCAGCAGAGCTTGAAAGATGGTCTGGGTGATCAGGTGTGTCCACACATGCTGGAAAAAAAATAATGACATGTGCAAGGAGATGGGATAGCACCAGGGTAGTTATGGCATGTGTCTGTCCATCGGCCTCCCCCTACATGGTAGGGACCACCTTCGTCTGCCCAGGGCCTGTCCTGGCGAGGGCACAGCAGCATGCAGTGGAAGCTGAGTGCCTCTGTGGCAGGGACATGCTTCTGAGAGCTGCTCCCACTTCTTCTGAAGACCCCAGCCTCCAGCTGGATTGGAGGAGAAGTAGGTGTTGAGGAGGATCAGGAAAGTTAAGTCTGGTGGGACAGGACAAGTAGCAGGTGTACGGGGCAGCTGTGCTGATCAGCCGGACTGTCCCTCCTGGAGAGACCCAAAGCTTTAACCTCACCAGTTGTTCTGGCCTCCTCATGTTTTTGCTTAGGTGAAACAGCAGCATCCCAACAAGTGAAAGCACACAAGCACACTGTAGCCAAATTTGTAATGCTTAGTGCTTGGGTTTGACTGTGTGTTCCTGAGCCTTTCTTCTTTGGAAGCAATTTACCCTGTGTGTTCCCCAGCTCAGGGGCATTAAAACATCCTCAGCTTTTCTCTCCCTCTCTCCCACATGTGGTTTTCTGTCTGATGCACTTTGTACATCCGTGTACTGATGCTCTAGCCTCTGTGATGTATTTTAGAGCAATTTCAAGTTCAGCATTGCTTTCCCAGGTCAGACTCTTCCTGGAGAAAATCCCATAGGAAGGTGTGCCTTCATGCAGTGCATCTCCAGAGAGCCTAGCAATGCAATAGATACAGAATGCCAGAAGGGCCTTGATTTATTTATTTAAAAGTAGATGAGGTTTAGCTGCCAATGTGCAAGTTTTGTTATTTTTCACTTCTTAGCATAATTACCTAAATATGGAGATCCACAAGGAAATAAGGGAGGAACGATTATTTAGCCAGAGGGGGACAATAGCTGCAGCTGATTAAGAAGTCATGGGTGCTTACTAGCTACTAGATTTTCATGTGTTGCCTGCAAAGGTGTTAGAAATACAAATCAAAGGTTAGTTTCATTGGGCTTTATTGAAGTTAGGATTTCAAGAGATGTCCCCCAGAAAACACTAGTGTGTACTAATGAGGCAAAGCCAGATTTCAGCTTATTTGTGGAACAGACACATTGTGATTTCCCGCTGCTCATCCCAGGTTACCACAGCAGCTCTCACTGGGGGAAGCAGAGCAGGATGCCTTGCTTCCCTGTGCTCTCAATTGAGTTTCCTCATGCCATTTACAGATGGATTACGTTCAGACAGTGGAAATCAAATATTTATAAAATCATATTTAACTCATTACCTTGTATTTCAGTTGAGAATTTCAGGACCAAACAGTAACTCTGGCATTGAAGAGGGTTGTCAGTGCCTGGCAACACAAGGCTGTGGGCCAGCAATAACAGCAGTCAGCCATAAATAACTGAATTTCATCAAGTTGGTGTGTAAATATGATTAAAACTTCAGAGAGCTCAAATAAACATCAGACTCTTGATTAGTTAGTTCAGCTGGATGTGGCAAGAGAAGTTTGCAAAGCTTATGTTGCTGTGTGTCATTGGAGATTTGCCCTCTGTTGACCAAGGGGTTTGTGGACTTGTTGTGGATCAGGTGGCATGAGGATCCATGCTGGATTTCTGATGGTGTACGCCCTGTAAGTGAGGGCCCATGCTGCTGTGCAGAGGCTGAGACCACATTTAACATTAGCCTGGCTTTTATACACTGTGCCTTCTACTGGGGTGTTCTTAGAAGTGATGCTCAGTGTGGGTGTTGTTGGAGCCTCTGTGAAGAGCAAGGATCCACCAGGAGAAGCACCAAGCATGCTGTGCCGAGAGCCACTTGGAGAAAGAACTGGGTATTTAACGGGGGTGTGATGCCTGTGCCCTGGTCTTTGTGCCTTAAATGATCTGGAAGCCTCTCCTGGTGTTCAGAATAACTTCTTTTCCTCTCACCCCTTGCATTTTTGTATTCCTCATTCCTGCTGCAGGCCATTGGACGCCCACACATGCCAGCCTACTGGTCTCTGGGATTTCAGCTCTCCCGCTGGGGCTATGGCAGCCTGGACGTTTTGAAGGAAACTGTCGACCGCATGGAGCACTATGACATCCCATATGTAAGTATGGATTTTTCACTGTGTGTGCTAGTCTTGCACTCTGAAGTGAGGTGAATAAAATCCTAATAGAGTTAAAATAATTACCTTACAAAGAGAATTTAGAATAAAAGGACATCCATAATCTTATGTAGTGGGTTTGCAGATAATATCTTCATAATGATTAAAAGAACATTTAAAGTGGGCTTTGAACACAAGGTTTAAGTGCTGCTCGTGGCTGCATAGCAGCCAATTCTGGTGTGGATTTGCTGTTAAGCAGTATGAGGTGCTAGCATTTTAAAAACAAATAATGGTAGTTCTGTTGCAGATCACTGCAAAATAGTTGCTAAACTAGGATTTCTACATTTCCTTGTAGGCCACTGCTAGGATTACAATTACAGTCTCTTAGGTTTCATTACATATTTTAGTTGCGTTTTAGAAGCACAGTTGCATACATTCTGATTTCTGTATCAAATACTTCAGTCATAGAATCATAGAATAGTTTGAGTTGGAAGAGACCATTAAAGGCCATCTAGTCCCAGCCCCCTGCAATGAGCAGGAATATCTTCAACCAAATCATGTTTCTCAGAGTCCCATCCTGCTTAATCTTGAATGTTTCTAGGGGTGGGGTGTTCACCATCTCTCTGGGCAACCACCTCATGGTAAAAAATTCCTTCCTTATATCTAGTCTGANTGCCAGAAGGGCCTTGATTTATTTATTTAAAAGTAGATGAGGTTTAGCTGCCAATGTGCAAGTTTTGTTATTTTTCACTTCTTAGCATAATTACCTAAATATGGAGATCCACAAGGAAATAAGGGAGGAACGATTATTTAGCCAGAGGGGGACAATAGCTGCAGCTGATTAAGAAGTCATGGGTGCTTACTAGCTACTAGATTTTCATGTGTTGCCTGCAAAGGTGTTAGAAATACAAATCAAAGGTTAGTTTCATTGGGCTTTATTGAAGTTAGGATTTCAAGAGATGTCCCCCAGAAAACACTAGTGTGTACTAATGAGGCAAAGCCAGATTTCAGCTTATTTGTGGAACAGACACATTGTGATTTCCCGCTGCTCATCCCAGGTTACCACAGCAGCTCTCACTGGGGGAAGCAGAGCAGGATGCCTTGCTTCCCTGTGCTCTCAATTGAGTTTCCTCATGCCATTTACAGATGGATTACGTTCAGACAGTGGAAATCAAATATTTATAAAATCATATTTAACTCATTACCTTGTATTTCAGTTGAGAATTTCAGGACCAAACAGTAACTCTGGCATTGAAGAGGGTTGTCAGTGCCTGGCAACACAAGGCTGTGGGCCAGCAATAACAGCAGTCAGCCATAAATAACTGAATTTCATCAAGTTGGTGTGTAAATATGATTAAAACTTCAGAGAGCTCAAATAAACATCAGACTCTTGATTAGTTAGTTCAGCTGGATGTGGCAAGAGAAGTTTGCAAAGCTTATGTTGCTGTGTGTCATTGGAGATTTGCCCTCTGTTGACCAAGGGGTTTGTGGACTTGTTGTGGATCAGGTGGCATGAGGATCCATGCTGGATTTCTGATGGTGTACGCCCTGTAAGTGAGGGCCCATGCTGCTGTGCAGAGGCTGAGACCACATTTAACATTAGCCTGGCTTTTATACACTGTGCCTTCTACTGGGGTGTTCTTAGAAGTGATGCTCAGTGTGGGTGTTGTTGGAGCCTCTGTGAAGAGCAAGGATCCACCAGGAGAAGCACCAAGCATGCTGTGCCGAGAGCCACTTGGAGAAAGAACTGGGTATTTAACGGGGGTGTGATGCCTGTGCCCTGGTCTTTGTGCCTTAAATGATCTGGAAGCCTCTCCTGGTGTTCAGAATAACTTCTTTTCCTCTCACCCCTTGCATTTTTGTATTCCTCATTCCTGCTGCAGGCCATTGGACGCCCACACATGCCAGCCTACTGGTCTCTGGGATTTCAGCTCTCCCGCTGGGGCTATGGCAGCCTGGACGTTTTGAAGGAAACTGTCGACCGCATGGAGCACTATGACATCCCATATGTAAGTATGGATTTTTCACTGTGTGTGCTAGTCTTGCACTCTGAAGTGAGGTGAATAAAATCCTAATAGAGTTAAAATAATTACCTTACAAAGAGAATTTAGAATAAAAGGACATCCATAATCTTATGTAGTGGGTTTGCAGATAATATCTTCATAATGATTAAAAGAACATTTAAAGTGGGCTTTGAACACAAGGTTTAAGTGCTGCTCGTGGCTGCATAGCAGCCAATTCTGGTGTGGATTTGCTGTTAAGCAGTATGAGGTGCTAGCATTTTAAAAACAAATAATGGTAGTTCTGTTGCAGATCACTGCAAAATAGTTGCTAAACTAGGATTTCTACATTTCCTTGTAGGCCACTGCTAGGATTACAATTACAGTCTCTTAGGTTTCATTACATATTTTAGTTGCGTTTTAGAAGCACAGTTGCATACATTCTGATTTCTGTATCAAATACTTCAGTCATAGAATCATAGAATAGTTTGAGTTGGAAGAGACCATTAAAGGCCATCTAGTCCCAGCCCCCTGCAATGAGCAGGAATATCTTCAACCAAATCATGTTTCTCAGAGTCCCATCCTGCTTAATCTTGAATGTTTCTAGGGGTGGGGTGTTCACCATCTCTCTGGGCAACCACCTCATGGTAAAAAATTCCTTCCTTATATCTAGTCTGAATCTACCCTCCTTTAGTTTAAAACCATCACCCCTTGTCCTATTGCTACAGACCCTACATAAAAAGCCTGACCCCAACTTTCTTATACGCCCCTTTTAGGTATTTAAAGGCTTCAATAAGTTCTCCCCGGAGCCTTCTCTTCTCCCGGCGGAATAGCCCCATCTGTCTCAGCCTGTTCTTGTAGCAGAGGTGCTCCAGCCCTCTGATCATTTTTTGTGGCCCTCCTCTAGACTTGCTCCAACAGATCCATGTCTTCCCTGTGCTGAGAACTCCAGAGCTGGACAAAGTATTGATGTAATTTTTTACTTTAAAAATATCTAGGATGTCCAGCATTTTGATATTGACTACATGGAACGTCGCCTGGACTTTACCTATGATAAAGTGAATTTTGCTGGTCTGCCAGAGTTCATGAAGGATCTGAAGAAGAAAGGAAAGCACAATGTTGTGATTCTGGTAAATTAACGATGTTGCTAATTATTTCTCCATTTATAAGAACTATTCACGGCATAGTCTTCATAGCAGTAACTAGGTGTTAACAGATGTATACTATTGTAGCAGATTTTCCATTTCTCGTTTGTTGAAAAGAGCTGAAGAACAATTTCTCAAAACAGATTTAGTTTTTAAAAGTGTTGCCTTTATTTGATTTCTGTATACCAGTACCATCTCTATACCAAAACATTTATTCTCTGTCACTTTTTCCCCACTCAGTTATGAGAACTTTTGCCTCTGAATTGACATAGGATTGCTTTCATGCAATTCTTTCCCTGAAAATGAACAAATGAATTTAATACACACACAAAAATAGCTGAATAGTGGAAAAAATCTCTTTCTAATCACTCTGGAAACTACTAACTACAATTCATGTTGCCTTGTACTTACTTTTTATCTAAATTAATGTAAGAGATGATTACTTGCATGTGAATTTGTATAAAATGTATGTTGAACCCCTAAGTAACATTGACATATGGCCAAATGAATTAATTTGGATAGAAGTGAAAATTGGAGTTTTCCATCTTCCCCAGTAAATTTTTCCAACAAAATCTGCTGTTTATCTCCAGCACTTCCCCATACATGTCCTTGTGCCATAATGACTCTATCATAATAGCTAAGTGAGCACCAGTAGTGGCAAGGAAACTGGAGACAAATTTAAGTGAAATTTAAATAAATATTTAAATAAATTAAGACATTCAATGAAACACATTGATAAATTCACAAGATCCTGCTCTCCAGGATCCCCAGCAGCTTATCACTAGGAGGGGTGCACTCCCCAGAGTAGGCTGCAATTTGTTCTCCATAACAGCCGGGGACAGAATAATAAGAAAAGCATTTTAAATTGCAGCAGGACAGATTTAGGCAAACATTAGGGTAAAGCTGCCTGTCTGCAAGGCGACCTGAGCTCACAGACATCTGCTGGGGCCAGGGTCCCTCCCCAGGTGGGTGCTGTGAACAGGCTCAACAGATGCATCAGGGATGGCTCAGGCTGAGCTGACCTGCAGCCACAGGGTAAGGAGAAGGAGACAATCCCACAGAGTTCCTCTGAGGACTTCTGCTGTAACTATAGTTTTGTAATCTGTTTTCTACCTAAATAGTCAGTTTATATTTTCCATTTGGGTACTACTGTTCTTACCTCCAACTGCCAGTCTCTCATTCTTCTATTTTCTTTCTTGATGCACTGATTCAAAGAAGTGTATTCTGCCTCAGCCTTTTTTTGCTAGGCTAAGACAAACACATTTACCTACATTAAATTGATGGCTCATGCTTCTAAGGAGACCAGGATTCAGTTAATGCGACTGAGTCGTGATGGACGGGTCACTAATGTTTGGACCCTAAGTCGATCCAGTCCTTTTAAAATAAGGGCTACGTTCCTCTTCTTGTCCTGGGGGTCCTCTCGAAGGCTTGTGGAGAGAGAGATTGAACAGCAGAGTCCCGAATTGTGATACAGTTGCTCTTTCCCTTGTGCTGGTGTATCTGGAGTCAAGATAAGCAAGCACTACAGCAGCTTTCTCATCCAAAAATCACATTATCTTGTTAAATAGATAGATTAAGACAGAAGTGCCTCCCTGTCCTTATTTTTTCCTCACAGTTTGTTGTGAAGTTTAGAATATGACTGAGGATGATGGACTAGTCAGCACCACTGATAGCTATATCAGTGTTTTCTTTTTAATTGGGAATTTTCTGATAGTTTCTTTAGAAGTGCCTTTTATTATTTGCCTAATCTTTGCTTTGGTGTACTATAATTCCATTTACTAGGAATCTCAAACAAAACCATGCAGCCCAAGTGATCAGTTACATATTGATAATGGAAATAGCAGTCTCTATAGTGAACGCTGCTTGCTAGCAATTTGTCCCTAAAAATACCTTCCCCTGAAGGTTCCATTTCTTCTGCAGCTGAGAAGCTCTGGGGTGCAGCAGTGAAATCAGTTTCCATCAGTGAAGGTTCAAGGCACAGATTTTAAATAGTAACAGATTACTAAGTCACTTTGAAGGAGATAAACTTTAAGACAAAAATAGACTCAAATTAACTGGATACATTATTGTAAATAACTAAGCAGTAGTGAGCACATGGGCTGTCAGGACTGATTGCTCTTTCTAACTGTTAGGCAGTTTAGGCTCTCTGTGTCCTCAATACTGCTCTAGAAATTATCTAATCTCTGAGAGCTGTAACATTAAATACCACATGCCTATTTATTGGTTTATCTCAAAGTAGTTTGCAAAACATTAATATATGAACAAAATACCAGGAGTTTGGGGTAGCTCCTCCTGTGCACTCTTGCCTTTCATTAAATACATGGTAGTGATCTCTTTTTCTCTTTTTTTGGGGGGGATGTCTCCAGTTGTTTTGCACTTGCTGCTGGGTATGAAGCTACAGGCAAGCAGTCATGGTTTAGTGGGTGAGCTACATTATCTTCTTACTTTTGAGTTTAACTTCAACAACATTTTTAAAGCCCTTTCATATTCTCAGATGGCACATTTTGCAGCAGTGCAGGGAGGTGTTGCTATTTAAATTCAGCTGTTAGACAGATGCAAGGAACATTGCAACTCTTAATTCATACAATGAGCTAATGGGAATCCAGATAGGAAGCCTTTCTTTCAGCCTTCCTCTCACCTGTATCTAAAGACTGTCTTCTGCTCTAGTTCTTTAGCCAAGCTTGTGAAAAAAGAACAAAAGCTGAGCCAGTCTGTCCTTCATTATTTAAAAGTTAATGTGAAGTATAGGTTGCACTGGTACCGAAGTTTTCTATTTTTAATTTATTACAATTGCTGACATCTCTGTCAAAATCTGTCTGTTAGCATTCTTTAGTGATGTAAAGCATTCCCCTAAGTTGAGCTGGGAGCTGGAGCAGTGCGAAGGGTTTCATTCCCAAGTGATAGCAAAGCCAAGCCAGCTGCAATCAAGGCAAGTGTAATCCAGTTGGACACTGAAAGAACAATTTTCTACTTAGATTCCCTTTGGGTAGTGACAGTAATGGGTGAGTTCCCCAAATATAGCAAATTGTTGCCTCCCTCATGATAATTTCAGGAAATGGGCTCTGACTGCAGCCACTTATTGTCATGGAAAACCTCTAGTAAGTGGATTTGGGGAATGGGTTCCATCTACCTCATCTCAGAGCACTTTGGTCACAAGCAAAGTGCAGATCCTGACAGCCAGCAGTACTAACACTGATAACCTGCCTGAGGATGGGACCCTGAACTCAGCTGTGCCATCATCCCTGGGGTGGCTGGTGCCACACCAGCAGGAAGTCTGCTCCCCATGCTTGCACCCAATGCTGAGAGCCCTCCGTGACTGTGGTCACCTTGAGAGTAGCATGGCTCCCTTACTGGAGCCTCTCAGTGCAGCCCTTCAGCACTTCTCTCTCCTGACCTCTTTCAGAGGCCACCTCTATTTGTGGGAAATTGTGACTTTGCCTGTCAGCACTTGGTCCTCATTCTTGCACTAAATAATGTGCATGTTTCAGCTGTGTCAGAACAAATATATTCTTTAGAAGCAAAGAAGTCCTAAAGTAACAATGACTACATTGAAAAATTATAAACATTTTTACTACAGAGGATCTTTAATGAAAGACCTTGTATACCATCTATTAAATCATACTAAAACCAGAAACAGCTAGGAATGACATGAGTGACAAAATACTTAAAAGTCAAGAGCAACATGCTCATGATTCAAAATACTGCTTGATATCTTTACTATTTTAAAGTCCTGCTCTGTGAGCTGTAGGACCTAAAATTTCCAGAGGTGAGTTTTTATGGATGTGCATCAAAATCTATGTTTGGGGCCATAGGTGGAAGTGCATCAGTCTGGGTACATGCTGAGTGCTCCCCAGTCTTTAGGCAGTCAGTTGGAGTTCAGGATGCTCAGCACTTCCTCCCCAAGATGCTAAAAAGATGAGTTAGGCAAGATTTAACAGGCTTGAAACTCCTTCCCCAAAAACAGCCCTTGCATGCATGGAGAAGTTTTGCTCTCTTTAGGGCAATACTAAACCTGCATAATGTATTAGATTTATGCACTGGAATAACCTTTCAGCTGAAGGAAACCATAAGTTTGGATTAGGAGTAGCTAATTAAGCTGACTTCTTCTAGCCTTCAAGTCCCTTGAGAGACATCTTCACCACAATTGTAAGATAATTATTGCAGATGGACAGTTTTGTCTTTTGCGAAGTTGGACTATTGAACAAGTTAAAAATGTAATGGACACTTACAATCCTTATGGAGGTGACACTAGAGCTAGATAGTTAAACAGAATTTCGCCCTTAAAGTAGAGATTTAGCTGTAGCTTTTGTTGTTGAGGCATGGAAGAATACACTTCCCTCACCAGAGCTATAGTTATCAGAGGGCTCGCAAGTAAATCAGGCAATTAATTCAGGTATTTAAATGAGATTTGAAACAAGCCTTTAAAGCAACTTACCATTTGGAATCTGATACTTTTTTCTTCTTAAGACATTTGTTAGTTAGACTTCTCTCACATTTTGATTAAAGTTCACTTAAATTATTGCACAAGCTATAACTGAATGGAAGAATTGTTTCAATGGTGTTTTTCTCCATTGTGTTTCATAACTGAAAGGTATTGCCTAAAGCAGAACCCAAGGAAGTAAGATTTTCTAAGGAAAAAGTAAAGAATTCCCTTCTCAAATGGCTGCAATCTTTATCTGTTCTAAAAAACACAAAGCAGATAGCTGCTTCCAGTTAGGGATGTATTGCAAAGTGTACTTACCTCCTTTTGGTTGCAGCTGACTGCTGAGCAGAGTTGCAGAGTATCTCTTCATTCACTGGCATCTCGAAGTATTCCTAATTTTATTACTTTCCAGCAGGGTGGGTGGGCCTCTATCATCCCCAGGAGCTGATCAGGCTCGCTTTGGATGAGCTTGGTGGCTACTGATGGCCATCCTGAGCCAGAGAAGTTGTTGGTGTCAATATCACTGGCAGCAGTGGGAAGTGGTGACCACTTCAAGCAGTGAAAAGGGGCAGGAAGCACAACCTGGGGGGTGTGAAATTCTGTGGTCTTGGTACCTGGGGACAATGGAGGTGTAATGCCTGCAGGCAGGTGTGAATTGGGTTACTCTGCATCAGACTGGCATAAAATACCCTCGTCCAACATTGGTTTGGAATGGAGGGCTAACAGGGCCTGCTTGAGGTTGGATGTGCCCAACTTGAAAAGTTTTAGTTATTCCAGCATTGAGCTGTTGATGCTGAGGCAGCTGGAATAAGGATTGCCTTGGAGGAAACCCAGAGGTGCTCAGCCCAGCGTAGCACCCAACCACAGCAAAGACCTTGGTGGGGGGAGAGTAAAATCTAGTGCCTCTCTAAAATAATTTGAACGTAGAAAGTCTCATAAAAAATAAACAAGAGGGTATCTAATAATTTCACATTGCTCTTGCCTTACACAAGAAATGCTCATGACATATCCTTAAGGACTTTTTCTAAATTATCATGTGCTCTCAACACTTACTAAATTATAATGCTGTTTTCTTCCAATATTTTTGCAATCAGCATTAAGAACATAATCCAAATTTTTTTAAAAATACAAATAGAAGAGTAATTGTTACCTCTGGGATTTCAATAAAGGAAGTGTGATTGCTGTTTTCAGGACCCTTTCATAACCAAGGATGAGGAGCCAGGCACTTACAGACCTTATGAACTCGGCCAGGAAATGGGAGTGTGGGTGAACAACTCTGATGGCGTAACTCCTGCTGTCGGCCAGGTGGGTTTTTAATTTTGTGATGCATTTGGTCTAGTGCTGCTTCAAAACAATAAAGCAGCAGTGTAACAGAAATGAGAAAATAACTAGGATTTACAAATGTAACCCCTAGGCCTGGCCTCCTGGAGATTCTGTGTTTCCTGACTACACCAACCCCAGGACTGTGGAGTGGTGGACCCAGTTGTGTCTGGAGTTTAAGGATGTCCTTGACTACGATGGGATCTGGATTGTATGTCTCGTTATATCTGCCCTCCCTGCTTTAAAAAAAAGAAAACGAAGATTTTCACGTCTTACTCTCTTTCTTAAAGGATATGAACGAACCATCCAATTTCATGAGAGGCCAGTATCCTGGATGTGCTGATAATGAAATCAATAACCCTCCTTACACTCCTAGTAAGTATGATAGTATAATTTAATTGTCGATATTTTTTTTGTTTATTTCTTTGGTTTTCTTGTTTGTTTTGTTTTAAACCTGGATAGTCTATGTTTTGGGGAAAAAAAAATCCATTCTCATATTTTCCATCTTTCCCTGCCTGTTCTGTTTGTTCAGTTACATATTTGTTCAAGACTCCAGTGGCTCAGCTTTGATGGAGTATCAAAAACAATCACTTTCCTCTGTCCAAGGGTCTGCCTCGTAACAGGACTAGAAAAATGACCTTTCCTGCCATTCTCTGAGCAACTGGTCCACCTCAGAAAAAGGGCAAGATACCTATATACTGGAACTCAGCTACAGACTTATGGAAGGAGTAACCCTTCTGCCTTGCCACTGATAGTCTCAGAGATGGGCAGTCTCTGCCTTCTCACAAACTATGACAAGGGAGATGGTATCTCCCTGGTGCCTTAGTTCAGTATATTTCCTTTCTCTGAGGAAAAAAAAATCTACTGTGTTACTAGAAATGGGGTAAAAATAAGTTTTAAAATGTCTAAGCCTATGGGAGACTTACAGAAACGGGAAAACCTCTTCCAGTAGCTGAGTTAATGATATGTTCATTCTTCCCCAGGAAGCCTTGAGTACCTGTGATTATTGCCAGTGGTCCTGGCAGTTAATCCAGGAAACATAATCCAACATTTCCCCAGGAAAGCCCAGCTGCCTAAGCAATGTTAATATGCAGCAGGAAGTTGATACATAAATGAGTTATTGACAGTGGAGTATTGGAAAAGTCCCCTTTTTCCCTTCAGGCTTTTGTACTGTCATGAGAATTCTAAATTTTCTTTGCTGATTAGCACTTCTTTTTTTTTTTTAACTTTGAATATAAGAGAAACATAAAGATAACAAAAGCATGACAAAATATTATAAAGAGATTGTAATTTTTGAAAGCAGAAGCAGAGCTTTTAATGATTGTGGTGTTTGCTTGCTTTGTGGGGTAACCACTGCATACTGGCCCTGTGAGTCTTGACGAAAGCTCAGGAAATGATGAGAATTTCCACCTTTGCCTTAAATTACTTTCATTTTTTGTCAGCTTTCAGAACTGCAAAAATACCACTTGAGACACTGGGTAAAATGGCCAAAATGGCAGAGCTCCCTTTACATCACAAATAAAGGACTTAGAGTGAACCCATGGCTTCTGAGCCATGCAGCTGAGCTTTGTTAAGATTAGCACTGAAGTGTGAGCCACTAGAAAGGCTCAGACTAGACTAGAAAGCCACTCAGACCTGGAGGCCTATGTGACATGTAAGGACACTGGGGAATACTGAGGACAGGTGTGTTTTGAGCCCGGTTTCTCTGACTTGACTTAGGCATATATGCCCCTATTTCTGCTTGTGACTCACAGCATTAGAATGATATCGTGCAGTCATAGAATGGTTTGTGTTGGAAGGGACCTTCAAGAGCATCGTGTTCCAGCCCCCCTACCATGGGCAGGGACACCAGACCAGGTTTCTTGAAACCCTCTCCATCCTGGCCTTGAACACTTCCAGGGATGGGCATCTACAACTTCTCTGGGCAGCCTGTTTCAGTGTTTCACCACCCTCACAGTAAAGAATTTCTTCCTTGGATCTGATATAAGCCTCCTCTCTTGAAACCATTACCCCCTGTCCTATCACTCCATGCCCTTTTAAAAAGTCCCTCTTCAGGTTTATTGTAGGTCCCCTTTAGGTACCAGAAGGCTGCTCTAAGGTCTTCCCAGAGACCTCGCTGGTATTGGTCTCCCTTCTGCAGCCAAGAGCCCTTGGCATTTTTTCCAAGATGTAGGGAATCTGTTTGAACTAGTGTTTAAGGGCTTTCTTTTCTATTTCACGTTATGGAATAGGTGCATGTTCTTAGCTGTCCAAGCCCTTGACTGGTGTAGGTACGAGATGTGACCTAAGCTGTTTAGTCCAACAAGGCATTAGGACCTTTCTGGGGTTAGCAGAGTTTTGGGAGCTCACTATTGCCTTAGGTGATTCCATCTGTGCAAGTCCCAGTCTCAGAGCCTCAGGCTTTTTGTCAATGTAGCCTTCAACCTTCTTATCTAAATTTTATAACCACATGTAACCATGGTTTGAACTTCTAAAACCAGATGTCCTTCAAACCAATTTTCTATAAAACACTTTATACTGAAGATTAATATGCAATTGTAAAATAATCAGTATTGCTGAGGCAGAATACAAAATACTCAGAAAAAGAAGGAAACATGAAACTATGATTCATGTGGTAGCATTTTCTCCCCTATCCCACCTTAAATTTATGGGGCTAATAATCAAGAGCAACTGGGACATTAAGTGTGACTTTCCTTAGAAACTTAGTGTCTTCTTCAAAGACATATCAGTCAAAGTTACTTGGAAATTGCTTATAAATTAAGTTATTTCTGATGTACATCACCCACACCGGGGGCTTTGAGTCTAAAGATCCAGACACAAGGATCTGTATCTGTAGTGGCACAGCAGAGCAGAGAGGCTAATGGGGTTTCAGGTACAGAGAAATTTTGATAATGAACTTCAACCATACAGGAAGTGCGATTAGGCAGGGAGATTGCTTGTTCATGGAGAAACATTTATGATAGTGCATGCACCTCATCAAACATGAAAAAAAAGAATTTTTGAGAATTTACTTCCTTTTTTATTTTGAGAGAATTTTATAATATTTGCAACTCCAGCTCTAAAAATAAATATAATGTATAAGCATCTGACCTGCCCAATTCCTGCTGAACTTCATGTGGCATTTTCATGGTGGTTACCTGAAGAGGATGGAAATTTTTTTGCACCAAATGGGCTTTGCCAGCATCTCCTTGATACGGGATCAAAGACCAGGCAGCATCTGTGCAACATTTTTGCTGTTAACTAAAATTTGTCATTGTGTAAAATAATATGTAGGTGCATTCTTAATTCAGCAAAGCACAATTTTCTTTCTGACTATTACTTACTGAATACATGACATCTGCACAGATGTTTTGAATTATTTGACATAGAACTTGCAATTAATTATCAGTGTTTTCTCAGTCCTCTCCTCCTCTCCAAGGACATGTGGCTGTCTGCAAGCAGATATTCGTGGCTAAGTGCTAACCTCAAATCATTGCAGGTCCAGCATTTCAGCTTTTCCTCTTCCCAAATCTTTTGGTGTTTTCACCCGTAAATGTGTACAAATGTGAAGAGATTTGAACTGTGATGTATATGATTTTACAGTGTTTTGTGTCATTCTCAGGCATCTCTGATCGTTCCCTGGCACAAAAGACACTGTGTCCTGACTCCAAGACTTACCTTGGAGACCATTACAACACACACTCCCTCTTTGGCTGGTCGCAGACAGAACCAACTTTCAAGTAAGTTTTCTAAATATTTCCAATCAGATTTCAGGCGATTAAAATGCATTTTAAAAGCCACTGATGTTACCTGGGAAGTCTGTAATAGTATTTAATAAGAAACAGACCCATGTTTCATTTTACTGTTTGCCATTTAGTAAGAAGTTTCAAGAAAAGAGAACCTTGGAACAAGGAACAGAATCCTTTCTAATTTTACTTTTCTCAGCTAAATCAGGATGTATGTGTAGGGCCTAACTTTTCAGCTTCTGCTTTTGTATATCTGGAGCAAGATGCTCCTGTACTCGGTTAGAGCTTCTCATGAGCAGCTGCAGGAGAAGCAGCCTTCCGTGGTGTCAGGGGAAAGTATCTGTCCCTTTGCTATTGCGGCAGAGGAGTTTCTGTCACTGTCAGTGGAGAATCCAGACTGTACAGGTCCTCTGGCTGCTTCTGGAGCTGCCTCTGGTCCCTGGCAGGCAGTGTTTTGCAGATTGGCTTGGGGCTCAGTTGGTGCAGGAGGGCAGAGCTGCATTGCAGCACAGTTGCTGTCAGCTACTGTAAAACTCATTTTGCAGCTGGGAAGCACTCAAGACCAGCTTACACAGGCAGACTGTAGCTGTTGGATTAAACGACATGGGCAAATCATGCCTTTTCCAGCAGGGATTGAGCTAAAACACAGGGAAATTTAATACCACAATGAAAGAGCCAAAGCAGGGGTCTGTTTCAGCATTTGGCACTCATTTTCAGAAGCTGGATTGTGATAGCATCCAGAGGACATGGTTAAGTGAGCCTAATTCTGCTGTTGATGCGTTTGTATTTTATATGCCAAGTCTGGGGCAAGGGAAGCCCTGGGAAGGTGCAAAAGTAGTCTGCCAGCTCTTATGGGCCTGGCTGAAGCACAGTTCTACTTTTGAGAGAAAGAGCAGAAAGCCCTTGAACCCTGGACTTCTTACCATGGTTTTTGGGCCCCTATTCTCCCGTCTCTGAAGAGATCCTCCCAGCACCGGTCTCTCCACCAGCATTTGTTCTCTGCGCACTGGAGTCCACATAACCATGTACTGTCTTGGTAGCACTGTGAAGAGAGCCTTCAGTTTTCCTATCTTCTTGAGCTTTTTTGTTTAGCTTTACTCAGGCTCTGTGCCAGCAAAGCCAATGGCCTGAGACAGACCCTGTGAGTTCAGCAGGAGAAGCTTTGTGTGCAGGCACACCTGCCCCAGCCCCTTCAGTGCCCACACTGTCCTGGCTGTGTGGCTCCAGACTAATGCCACTGGATCAGTTTCTGCTGCACAGCTCCTCACAGCCTTCCCCAGGGCTGGGAACCTTCCTCCTTCCTGAAGCACTTGGTTCCAGGGCTCCTTACAAAACAAACTTATTTTGCCCAGCCAAATGTGGAGAAGACCACCAAAAGTGTATGCAGAAGTTGATTTTGCTGCAAAGCTGGGAAACTTTGGTGAAGTATTTTTCATACATATTCATTTGGGTTTCTCAAATACATTTCTTTTCAAGGCTGGTTGTATATCCTTTCTGCATTCGCTCTTCACAAAGAATATATTAAGTTAAATTACTGACAGGAATATTTAGCACCCAGCATCAATTGCAGAATATTGGATGAAAATGAATGACAACTTCATAATCGTATAAAAAAAAAACGATTCTAAGAATTATTCTAAGGCAGACAGAGGATAGGAAATGTGTCATCTGGCCTATGTCAAATGGTTTGAATTTGAATACATAAACTAGCAGCAATCAGTTTGTGCATAGCTTACTGCCAAGAGTTATTTGCACATGATATTCTGTAAATAATTTAAATCAACAAATACATTTGACAACATTAGGACCTGTTCTGAAATGGTTCGCAAAAGACTGAAATTATTCAATCAATTACTTGTTACAAATTGTTTATGCAGCTTTGGATCATAGTTGAATTGATCTGATATTGCCCTCATTAGCACTTGTGTTTGCAGATGGAGCCAAAGACAGCCAGAGGAGTGCACTCCTGCTCCAGACATCTGTGAAAGACTCCAAAATAACATTTGTGCAAAGCACACAGAGTCTTGTGCAGTTATTGGCCCAACAGTGCACCTGCAAACCAGAACCAGCAGGTCCCTCACGGTTCAAGAATTGCACCTCTTGCTGCATATGGCCCCTAAGGTTAATACATTCGGTCTTCCAGGAAAGCTGCTGGGTTTTTTTTTGCTTCAGAAGCAAGTGTTGAAGCACTTTAAAGTCTCTGTGCCATTACAGACCCGAGAGCAAACACTGGGCCATTATGAATACAGGTGAAAGAACTCTTGATGAAATCTCATTAAGAAAAGGGAGAAGGAAGTAGATGGTGAACAACATAATTAATATTTCATGCTAGAATTTCCCAGAGAATCTAAATTGTGTTGCCCAAATCATATTAAAGCAGAGTTGAATTTGAGTTCCTGCAATATAAAATTTTGGAATTTATAATTATGTACAGAGAGGATCCTGTGCTGAGGAATTTTGTAATAGATATGTTAGTAAGGTATATTCCTTGATTTTCTGGTGATGCAGCAAAATTATTTTCAAAAAGCAAAGATAAATTCATTGTACCACTAATTCTGTAATGAAACCTCATGTATCTAAAAAGACAGGAAACCAGAGAAAATACTACAAGGATGGGGTTACATTTTGAATGATTACACATTTGTTTTCTATATTGATTATTTATTTTTATAGGATGTTTAGATATAATTTTGATATTTTTTGTGTGGTTTTGGTTTTTTGGTTTTTGTGTTTTGTTAGACTTTTTTTGCTTTTAATTCCAGGATATTGGAACTTTATTTACCGATACAAATCTCTAAATAAATCCTGTGTTGAAAAAAAATACCTATTATATTCTTTTTAGGAACTTTTGGACACTTAATTAAATGTACTAATATAGAAAGGAAATTATGATTCAATTTTTCATTTTGAGACACTGCTGAGAATAAATTAAACACAAATTATTATTTAGGAAGACTAAAAATACCTGAGACAAATTGTTTCGCGAATCAGATAGATTTTATTTTTTTTATTTTGGCCACTGTGTAAAACTTTCTTTCATTTGCAGTTTTGCAGCCACATTTTCATGTGAGTAGGGATCACAATAATAGTTGTTTCATGAATAATACCCTTTCAGATAAAATTGTGCCTGAACGCTCAGGTTGATGATAAGATCTTTTGGTTACCATTGTTGTTTTTAATGACCTTGTTGCATTTCTTTGCAGTGTTGTCCAGCAGGCAACTGGAAAGCGGGCGTTTGTCTTGAGTCGGTCCACATTCGTTGGCAGCGGGAAGCACGGCGGTCACTGGCTGGGTGACAACTTCTCTCAGTGGAAGGACCTGCGCCGGTCAGTTGTTGGAATCCTGGAATTCAACCTCTTTGGCATTCCCTATGTAAGTCTGGTGTCCTCTAGGCAGGTGCTGGCTCATACACAATATCACTTCAAATTAACTCAAATGTTTTCTGGAACAAACCACTTGAGCTGGCCAGCAGTAACAGCCTCCGCAGCGTAAGGAACAGCAGATTAAAAGGCTAAATGTCAGTCTTGGCTGCTGAAGGGAAACAAAAATAGCACTGCAAGATTCAGACTGACTTAATGTATGCCATCCAAAACTGATCTCTTTGTAGTATGTATTCTATGATTAAGGCCCCTTCATATATTTCTGGGTTTGCAAGTTGGGATGGGGAATTTGTAGAGATAATTGCAAATACAGTCGGGAGAGTTGGAAATACAGTCAGGACTTCCACAGTGAACTTAGTGCTCTAGGAGACAGTACAACCTCAGTTGCAGAAAAATTTGTATCATTATGGAGCATTCTTATAAAGTAATTAGAAACAGGTATTTCTTTCCAAAAATTATTTTTATTAGCAAATTTCTGTAGTCTCTCATTTTTGGGTCTCAGTCACAATCACAAACACTTACAAAACCCCAAAATTTTATTTTTCCTTAGATTGGTGCTGATATCTGTGGGTTTAACTACAACACTACCTACGAACTCTGCCTGCGCTGGATGCAGCTTGGCTCTTTCTATCCATTTTCCAGAAATCACAATGCAGAGGGAAACAGTGTAAGTAAACAAAATTACATAAAGCTGTAGCCTATAATTACAGTTATGTGGACAGTGATTTTTACTACTTTCTCGGAAATTAACCTGCCATTCTTGGGTAAACTGGAGCAGTGGGCAAAAAGGAGTGCTGCACCGAGAGCAGGAATTACACAGTGAAATGTAAATTTTTCTCATCCATAATGTAAAGATAACATAGAAACGCTGATCTTCTCACGCTGTTGGTAAAATTCATCTGTTTCATCTTTTACCTACTGAAGCTCAGGTTTTATTTAAGAGCCAGTGAGTGTCAGTGTATCTTCCTACTCCCTTGATTGCTACAGTTTTTGTTTCAGTACATCTCTAATTATAATAAGTATTGCAGGGAGGGGAGAGAGATCATTATACACCATCCTTGCTGTTTATAAGCAAGTTACAAACGTGAGAATTCAAAGGAGAGGCACCAGTAGCAACAGCATGATCAGCCAAGAGGCAACCAAGACCAGAAAAGGCTAATGAGCCCATGAGATGCATGAAAAATGCAGCCTTAGTCCAGATCCCTGCCCTCGTTTTGACACCATAAAAGTCCTTTAAAAACTTGTTGCAAACAGAAAGAAGTATCAGGATGTTTCTGGCTATGAAGTTTGAAGTTCTTCCAGCCTTTGTAATTATTCTGTGTTTATCTGCAACTGTGATGAATGGTTCTCCTTGTTCAGTAAACGTTTGGGGTTTTTTCCTTCCGCACACTGGTCTGTGCGATGCTGGAGTTCAGGTTATTTGCTAACTTTCAGTTTCTTTGAAGTGGCATCATCCAAATGCTGTAACATTTACACTCCCGGGAAGACCTTTGTCTCTGCATGAGAGTATGATAATGTTCAGCAATTGGGCAAATGCAGGAATAATAAACTGTGGTACTATCGTTAAGAGGGTCAGGAATTAGCCTGTAGATCCCTCAGGTATTTCTTTGTAGGAGAACAAATGTCTGCGAGGTGTTACCTGTTGCTGTTGCAAAGTATTTCCTATGTGTCTCTCCACTAAAGTTAGAGGTACATATATATATATATAAAAAAATATTTTAAAAAATATATAAAAATATATAAAAATAAACAAGAGGAGAGCAATGGGTCTATATGATGGGTGCTGCAACTCAGAGATATATTTGGTTTCAGTGGATTATTTAAATCCATTTTAAACATTGTCTTCACAGAAAGAAATGAACAGGCATTTTGGGTGACTCAGCATCACCTAAGAAGTATGACTGGTTTTTTGTGAAATTAGGCAGTGTTTGTACAGTGTCAGAACACTGGTAAAAATATAGTGCAATTTTTGAAATAATAGATGGATGCTCTGGAGCTCAGAGCCAGCAGGGAGTATTCTTAGTGACTAATTCTGACGTAAACATAATAATGGTGAAATTTTACTTAAATATTGAATTTAATTAACATTAGGTTAGTGTTAAAATAAAATCTTAAATATCCACTTTGCTTAATTCATTGGGTATTTCAAACAGTTTAATTAGTATTTTTCTTGTCTAAAAAGCACTAGACAATATAAAAAGCTTTGTTACTTCTGTTCCTTTTATGTTTCATTATCCTTGGAATTCATCATCTAGTCTTCAGTTTTAATGAGAAAATTGAGTACTCTGGAAAGATTTCCTGAAGGAGAAAGGGAGCCATGTGATTCCTAAGCTGGCTGGTTAGCACTGGAGAGGTTGGACAGGAGGAATTAAAGGAGATGTAACTCTTTCCCATATCAGCACTGCCCTTGGCTGCGCGCTCTGCATCCCATCCCAGGGGAGGGTCAAGGTTGCCTTGGAGTAAGATCAAAACCAGCCAATGAACACAGACAGACTGCTCCAGCCTGTCCTCTTGATGGGGGGACCCAGTGTGTGTCCTGTCTCACAGGAGAGCATTGCTGGCAGCAAGGAGCTGAGGGGCACTGCTGGTGTGTGCGTGCACCGTCAGTTGGGACATCCTGAAATGGGGCACACAGGAGGAGAAATCCAGTTTCTTTGAATGGATGAAATGTTTTCTGTACCACACACAGTGACTTCTGTCACACCTCTTGGCTTCAGCAGGGCTACGAGTTTACTCTTTTAAGTAGACTTGCCTTTTTGTTCGTGGCCAACGTAATTATGCTTTTGACTTTGATCTGCACGTTATCAGTCTTCCCTTTTTCCTATGTTTCACCTCCTTTGTCTGAGAGGGCTTGCATCTCCAGGATAAATTAATTTCGAGAGGCAGGGTATCTGTTCCTGGGCACAGACATGGAGCCCCAGCTTCCCTCTCCTCACAAGGTTAGGGGTGGTTGCAGAGGGCTCACATACACTGTGGTGGGGCCTGATCTTGTTGAACTCACTGGAATTTTTCAAGTCAAAAACTTTATACAAATGTTATTTTGGGAATAATGGGTGTTGTTCTTAATGCATCTTGCAGTTTGCAAATGAGTTCTTTTCCTTTTTTAAATACTCACTTCTGTAGCATTGTGCCAGCCACAGCTCTCCTTACGTTGCACACATCTTCTCTGCTGAGTTTGTTTCAGTGCTCCGTACAAATCTAAGCTTTTCCTGAACAGGAACAAGACCCAGCAGTGTTTGGAGATGCGTTTGCCAAGATATCTCGTGCTACTCTTCGGGTCAGATACTCACTGCTGCCATACTTGTACACGCTGTTCTACGAGTCTCACGTTTATGGAAGCACGGTGGTGCGGTCACTGATGCACGAGTGAGTTTGGAGTCTCTTTTTTATCGTAATTTGCTCACAAAAGTAGTTGAGCGCTCATATATATACTGGTTGATATCCTTAGGAGAATAGTCATGGTATTGTTACTGCATGCTCTCTCTTAAAAGAACAGTTGAACAATTAAATCAATCAAGTTATATGCACAAAGATAACTCTTAATATATGTGCAATTACTTTCCATTAATACATAACCCATATTTGTTTCCAGTGGGGGGAAAAAGACAGACTTAAGAAAGACAAATTCTGAAAATGTCTAGTCTTAGGCAAATATATAGTTCTTTTTTATTTCAAAAATGGGAATAACATACCTGTATTTTCTATATTTGAATGAAATCAATGGAATCTGTATTCTGATCCAGAATGCTAAAAGGCCTCATTCAGAGAGTCCAATGATCCATAGCATTTGGTTTTTTTCCAATTTAGCACTTGCATCTGCACGCTATCTATGAAACACACATCTGTGTCCACAAATTGCACAGAGAAAACAGAGATAGAGATGTTTGAGTGTAGAAGCAGGTGCAAAACTGAGATTAATAAATGCAGACTGAAAAGCCCCTCTGAAAATTAAACTCAGATTTTTGGAACTCATTTTTTCTTTTTGGAAGAAGCAGGAATCCAGTTGAGGTTTAGTTTCCCTGTCCTCATCTTTTAATTAGTTTTTTACCTGCTTTTAGTAAATTTTCTACTTCAGAATGCTTTATGAAAAGACTTGAACAAAAGGAGTGCAAATAATACATATGAAAGCCTGAACCTCTGCCACAATTTCATTTCATTGGTGCAGGCTATGTCATGGACTGTTTAATGTTCCTTTTTCTCCCTTTGGGTTAAAAACATTCTGGTTAAAGGGTAAGGCATTTCTTGCAAATTAAACTGAGGTTGCACTAAAGTGCAGACAATTCATGTATGAAAAGGATATGCACAAAATCTGTTCTGCTTACTCAGCATACTGGTTAACTGATAAATTTTAAAAGCAGTATCCTTCCTCTTTCTATTCTGCAATGTTATTTTACTAGATAAAGTTAAGGAGAGTTTTAT
The DNA here is from genome assembly GCA_013397115.1 of Edolisoma coerulescens. NCBI lineage: Eukaryota > Metazoa > Chordata > Aves > Passeriformes > Campephagidae > Edolisoma > Edolisoma coerulescens. Next base: position 4,198 of record VWZW01004611.1, on the reverse strand, counting down.
AGGTACTCATAACTTACAATTGGCTATATGCTATTTCAAGCATTTATTTTAGGTCTATTTTTGCTTAATGTGATTTGTGTTAATATTGGAAATGCCCAAGTTAATTTTGGCATTAATATTAGCTAATCTCTGCTAATACAGAATTACTTTAGTGTCATTAAAGCTGCCTTTCTGACCATTGCCAGCATACCTGTACTCTATGTGGGCCACATCCACATTAGCAAATTTCCAAAATTGCTTTGATTTGAGTCATAGACCAGTCTCAGATGTGCCAGCAGAGGCTTCTGTCGGATGAAACTGAGCTGAGAGGTTCACTACAGACACTGATGGGAGCTTAGACAGCAGGACCAGAGTGGGATTACTAGGAAATAAAATCTCTAAAATGCATGTAAGTAGGGTAGGCATCAGGAGATCAACACAAACTGTTTCCCTCCCCAGTGCCCCTCCTGGTATCCTAATCCCATCACTTGCTAATGTTGCCATAGCTAGATCCTAAAATGGCTTTAAAGTGTTTCTTACTACTGTTAGTTAATTCTGGTTACTATTATTCACTGTTATTACTTAATGAGTATTTCTTATTATTTCTAATTAATATTAAGCAGTTTAATAGTGGGTCTACCCAAGTAGAGAAAATGACCCAGATGCTAACAGGAGGAGAAATGTGGGGGTTTGAGAAAAGAGAACTGAAACAGAATTTTCAGTGTGTGGATGATGGAAGTTTACATCAGCCTTGCCTCTTGTAAAAAATACAAAGGAAAACTAAAAACTCCCACATTCATTTTTCAGGTGAAGCTCTTAAGAGTTCGCAGTCCTCACCATGAAAACAGCTGTACCCAGGCAGGGCGTCTCCAATCAATAGCCATTTCATGTGGACATTTCATTCCATTTTGAACATTTAGGGGCTCGTTTCAAGTAACAAACAAGAACAACATCCCAGTAGATTCTTATAAGCATATTTGGTGCCTCAGGGGCTTTCAGTCTGTGAAGCAGAGGCGTCAGTATCTCAGCTGTCTAAAAAGACCATGAAGTGGTAATCCATTAGTGGAAGGGAAAGTTGTGTTTAAAGGCTAAACAGGGGGAAAATATGACAGAAAAGAGGCCAGCATCTAACCAGAGGAAGCAGTAGATGGAATTAAAGACCTTTCATAGATCACAGCTTAGTGGTTTAATGGCTTATATTTTCAAAATAGGAAAGTTCATTTGTTTGCTGAATTTGTGCTAGTGGTTGCTATAACTGCAAGAGAAAATTAGGCTGAGTTAGAGGGTGAGATGCTTGTTTCCATGTACAGATACGATTGATTCTTCTTTTTTCATAATTCCTTGATCAGCTTTTTGTCCTGAAATCTCCCGCAACAAAATATATTGTATTAGTGTTACAGTTTTATTACAGTAAAATTGAAAATACAGAGCACCTATTGAGATGACAAGAAAAACTCATGTTTTATATTTCAAAAACTTTAGGACAAGGTAATTCATCAAAACCCATAATCTGCTTTAAATATTTACAAAACATTATGTCAAAATGCAATAATCACCAAGCTTAAGGTGTCCAAAAGAGCTGCTGTTCTGGACAGAAAAAGAAACTCTGAATGAATTGAGGTTTCTTTCAAGCAGAGCCCAAGGCATGCCTTCAAGAACATTTTTTTGTAACTTCTGTGTACTCCCCTTAGTTTGCAATATTTTAGAAATCTGAGCACTCAATAGGTGTCTTTTTATTTCCAAGTTATCTTTACTTATTTGGGGAAATTCCTGTAAGCCTGGGCTGGGTGCAGGGTGGGCCTTTGCCCCGAGCAGGCAGGGTGTCAGAGCAGGGCACTGACATGGGGCCACTCTGCTCCAGCCAGTGTTCAACAGAGACCTGGCTTTAGACAGAGACAGCTGCAAAGCTCTGAAGCAGACACAGTAAATGAATTTTTAAACAAGGAGTTTATATGTCCTTAGAGAATAATATGTAATTACGCAGCAGCCAGTGTGAATTTGTCAAAAATGCACGAAAACCAGACCAGTTGCCATTTCTGACAAGGCAGCAGGGCTGTTGGAGGGGCAGAGGGGCAGGGGAGCAGCAGAAGTCAGGAGGTACAAGGCACCTTGATTTTAGGAGGATTTGAGACACACTCTGTGTGAGATTCTTATAAGAACTAGGATCCATTAATTATTTCCTCAGGAACTGACTTACAAATGATTGAAAACCTATTTAAATTCTCAAGGATTTTATGCTGGATGAGTGGATGTCAGAAAAAGGAGACAACTCACTCCACTGTGAGGTAGATGGAAGTTTATTGAAGGTGCTACAGTGGAGCGTCCGAGGATCCAAAGAAAAAGAAAATTTAAAGAAAAGGAGGAAAACAATAAAAGGAAATTAAATAGTAAATACAAGTCGGGAAAATAAAATATGAAGAACCGGGTCCACGGGGATTGGACACCCGGGCCACCGCACGGCTGCCCGATGACGGGAGCTGTACAGTGTTGAGGTGATTTCAGTTAGTCTGAAATCAAAAAGGAAAATTAGAGTTGTCTTTGTAATAGAGATCCGAGGCCCCTCAACACTGGGCTTTACCATCTGCTAGCCAGAGGCAAAGAGCTCCGCTCTGCTTTGGTGCAGTGCCTTTTATAGAGTCTGGTCTCCTCAGCTGCCCGCCCCTGTCCGGCCCCCATGGCTCTTGCTGGTTGGTGAATGATCTGGATGAGGTAAGGCCTCCCCGCCAATCGGCTCTTGCTGCTAGGGGACAGCAGGCTGATGACATCGCCTCAGGAAAAAGGGCGGGAAGTCTTCTCATTAGTATGCATCGTTGCCATGGAGGCAAGTTACAGGGGTGGCAGCTGAGGGCTATTTTTGGCAAGTGAGGGTTTGTAAGCCCAGTGTAGCTGGCTTGGATCTTTAACTGGATGAACTTAGGATTCTTAATAAAACTTAAATTACAATGTCTGAAGTAAGTGAAAATATACTGAGGACACTATCACACTCTAGAACTTTAAAGTTTATAACGACATTAACAATAAAATTGGTAACTTTGGGGAAAACTTGGTCATTTCAAGGGGGTGCTCAGGGTCAGCAATGCTCTGGGAGAAATGACCTTATTAACTTTTAACTTTAAAATGTTGGGAAAGGAGGCTACTCCTGGGGGATGTCTGGGGTTGACTTGTGCTCTGGAGGAGTAGCCTTAATTAACTAAACAATTAACAATTAATTAACAATAAACATTTAAACAGCAACTAATAACATACACATTAACTTGTAAACAGTGAACTGGTGACAGGTGTCACAGATGGGCAAACTTTCAAGCAAAAGACCAGCTAGGATTTTTATGTATGACAAGTCCCCCCTTTTTGTCTTTTCGGAAGGAGCTTTGGTCTTTTGCGGGTTTGCTTTTCAAACATCGGTGGGCATCTCTTCTGGAATTGGGTCTAGGGGTTGAAAGTCTTTTAAAAGTTCTTTGGCTAGTTGTTTGTTCTTCTTACTTTGCTTGGTGGCGGATACTTGCATCATTTTTGGGGTAATGTTTGGATTTTGGTTAAACTGCTGTTTCTGTAAATCTTGAATAAGGGGCATGGACTGGACAACAGAGGTAATTAATCTAATGAAACAAGGTAGTAGGCAGGGTAGGAAAAGTAGTCCGGCAAGTGAGAATCCTGCAATGACAAGGGCTTTTTTCCACCACTTTCCTGAAAACATGTTGTTCCACCAATCAGCAACTGCTGAGGTTTGCCAGGTTTGTACTGGGACGTGAACTAGTTTTCGGATGTTTTGCGTTATTTTGGTGATCGTTTGTCCATGGTCGTCTATATGTAGACAGCAGTCTGATGTATTAAATTTTCCACAGACGCCTCCTTCTTCGGCCAAAAGGTAATCCAAGGCTAGACGGTTTTGGTATACAGCGGCGCGGGTTTGAGTTTGTTGAGTATTTAGGAGGTCAATGGCTAGAGAAGTTTGGTTGGTCACAACTTCAATTAAAGCTTGCAGGCGGATGATCCGGTTTAGCATATATATTGGGGTCCTGTATCCCCACGCTCTATCTTGCGCCCAGGTGGCAGGTCCATATACTTCCAAAATTCTTTCTGGTGGCCACTCTTCGTTTTTCCACTTCTGGGTCCCTCCTATAACGTGTCTCTTGGATCTAATGAGTTCGTCATAGAGGGGGACACCCAGTTGGTTCTGTGCTTTCTCTGCTAAAAGAAAGAAATTTGGTTGTATGGCTCC
>VWZW01004609.1:111923-136699 GCA_013397115.1 Edolisoma coerulescens | reverse complement strand
GCCCCAGCCCCAGCCCCAGCCGGCTGCGCTGGTGGCCCGGGGGCTGCAGGCATTTTCCCAGCGCTCTAATCTAACAGCACCAGTGGGAATGTTTACAGCCCGCTGCCACTTGAGGGCTTATCAGCCTCGCTGCCTATCTCCCACCGCCCCGGCCTGATAAAGGGAGGGGCTGCTGGCACCCGCAGCTGGGGACTGGCCAGGCAAACCCGGCAGGGCTGCGGGACTCCTCCAGGAGCCCCNAACGTCCCGTGCAGGGGTGATGGGGTGTGGGGGCACGGAAATGCGTCCCTGGGAGAATTACGGGATCACTTAATGGGATCATCGAGTTATCCCAGCACTGCCAAGGCCACCACGACCCCATGTCCCCAAGTGCCACATCCACGCAGCTTTTAAATCCCTCCAGGAATGGGGACTCCGTCACCACTGCCTGGGCTTTGGTGAAGAAATTTTCCCTTTTATCCCATCTAATCCTCCCCTGGTGCAGCCTGAGGTTGTTCCCTCTTGCTCTGTTACTTGGGGGAAGGGTCTGACCCCACCACAGAGGGCGGCTCCAATATTTCTATCAAGGAACCAACTGCTGACGCCTGCCTGCCCTAGGAACAGGTTGCCTTATGTTGGATTCATCAGCTGGGGATAAAACGCAGCTCAGCTGGGGCTGCACCCTCTGCTGTGCGTCGGGGCTGAGCTGCGACACCCTGTGAGTGTCCGCAGGGATCCTAAAGGTGCCCCTTGTCCACCTGCAGCGCCTAAACCGAGCAGAGCTCGAAAATAATTAATTAGTTTTTAGCTTTAGGACAGACAGGTGCCCTGGCGTGTCCTTGCGGCCACCGGGCAGCCCCTGCCCATCCCCGGCGCGTCCCCCGCTCCCGGCGCTCCGGACACTCCACGATTGCCCTCTAGTGGCCCCCGGGGCCGGGAAGGGGCGCTCCGGGGGCTGCGGGGTCCCGCTCCCGACCCCCGCTCTGCCCCCAGCCGGGATCCCCGCCCGGCTCAGCGCACCCGGTCCCTGTCCCCGCGTGTCCCCCGGGCTGTGCCAGGAGCAGCCGCTTTTGGGGTTTGGGCTTTCCCCAGCATCTGGTGTGCAGCACACCTGGCTGCAGCCCCCAGCGCGGCCGTCGTGTCCCTGTCCCATCCCTTGGGATGTTCCCCAGCCTGGGAGGTTCCCCCAAGCAGGGAATCTCAGAGCTGAGGGTTTGGAGGGTGGTGGGAACAGGGAATTCATTTTGGAATCCTCTCCAGCTTTATTTTAAGTGCTTTTGGTAGAATCACAGAATCATTTGGGCTGGAAAAAACCTTTGGGATTGTTGAGTCCAGCCAAGCCCCCCAGGTCACCACAACCCCCCGGGGACGGTGACCAGCCTGTGCCAGTGCTTGATAACCCTTCTGGTGAAGAAATTTTCCCTCGTATGCAAGCCGAGCCTCCCCTGGCACAGCCGGAGGCTGTTTCCTCTGCTGCCGGTGGCTGCTGGCTGCAGAAGGGAGCGACATTTTCACGAGACAGCGGCTGCTGCTCCTGCCAGCGCGGCCAGGAGGGAGCCCCAGGTCCCACACGGGGTCCAGCGGAGTCTCCCAACGCGAGAAACAGAGGAGATGGAGAGGTAAGCTCAGGGAAGGAGGGAAACGCAGAGGGAATGGGCTGGGATCCGCTCCTGGGGTTGATGGAGGGCGTGTGAATGGGGCAGAGAGAGGCCGGAGAATCACCGCGGATTCTCAGCAGTGCTGGGAGAACCGTGCATGGCCATATTCACCCTCCCCCTTTATCTTGACACAGAAGGACCTTTTGGAGAGCACAAATATCCTGCTCTTCCCAGGGCTCTGTTCCCAGAGTGCTGCTCTGAACCGATCCATGCCCTGCTGGGGCTGGGCTGTTCTGCTCCCCGCAGTAACAGGAACCGTTTGCGTGACTTGTCAGGACCTGCTTCTCCCCAGCCAGGAGATCTCAGCCCCATTTCTCACTGATAAATAAACAAACACGGTCCTGGCAGGGCTGGAAACACGAGGGAATACAAAGGAAGGTTTCCTTCCTGGAATGCTCCCTCCTCGGTGGGATCCCCCAAGGGGCTGGGCAGGGGAGAAGGTGCTGCAGGAGAGGGTGAAATGTGGTGTCCTCCCGTCCTCTGCGGGTGTTTCTGGAGAGGTTTGAGGTCCTGGGCTCTTCCCCCAGCCCTGGTTCGTGTAGGACAGGGATGGGCAGCACTGGGATCACAATCCCTGCATGTCCCACAGCCTGATGTGGAAAATGGAAAGGGCATTAGGTGAGACTTTAAAGTGTGTGGAATTTTTTAATATGAAGGTGCCACTAAAGAAAACCACAGATAATATTTTATTCTCAAAAAACAAGGGCAGGGAAGATGTGGGAGCACATCCCCAGTGCGTGCCAACCACAGCCTGGAGCGGGACACTGAGCACAAACTGCAGCCAGGGGTGCCAGGGAAGGGGAAATGAAACGTGGGCTGTGGATTGCAGGGAAGGAAAACCACGAGGGCAGGGAAAAACCCAAAAGGAGAGACTGGGAAAGTGATCTAGAAAGTCAGAAGAACATGTGGGGAAAACCCAACCCAGGACAATAATGGGGGGGAGGAAATAGCTGGGAGAAAGAGAAGGCAGTGAAGCCATTGCAGAGGGTTTATTGTTCTCACCTGGTGGATTTTATGTCCTCCATCACCCAAATCTGTCCCTGGGTGACTGTAGGGTTTCATTAACTCCCGTGGGACCCTCAAGGGTTTTATGGCCCAGGACAGGCCCCAGTGGCCATCACCATGCAGGGCCAGTGTCCCAGCAGCCCACAGCTGTCCCCAGGCCACACCAGCGCAGGGGCCCCTCGTGTCCCTCCAGGCTGCAGGGCCGGAGCTGGTGGTGTTCAGATGTTGCTGCAGGGCCCTGGGTGGTGTTTCCATTCCTCCCCGGAAGTCTGGAGCAGAACAGGAGCACAGGGACATCCCTTAAGGCTGATTTTGCAGTGCAGGAGTCGCTTGTGTCCCCTTCCACAGGCAGAGGGGGAATGAGGAGGTTTTGGTGAGGTCGTGAGGAGCTAGGACAGGGACATCTCCCGCTGAGCCCTGTCCACACCCTGTGCCTGGATTGGAATTTTTCCCTCCCAGAGAGAACAGGGGTGAGGAAATCTCATTTCTGAAGCTCTGGGCACTGATTTTCACCCCTCAGTGAGCCCAGGGACTCGGGGCTGTGTTTTGTGCCTTTCACACTGAGATCTGGATCCCCCAGCTCCCCCCTCCGAGGCTGATCTCTTGTTCACTGACCAGCACCACCCCCCCGAGGCTCCCAGCCCCCAAACCCCGTTCCCTGCCCTGCAGGTCCCTCCTCCTCCGCCGTCCTGGGCTGGGTGAGGTGCCCTTGCCGTGGACACCCAGCAGCAGCTGCTGCTCAAAGCCTGCTGTGATGCTGTGCCAGCCCTGCGAGCGTGGCTCAGGGCACCTCTCCTGCCCACCGGCCTGGGGGGACCACGAGCCAAGCCCCAGAGCACAAAAGGGGCTGTGTGGCTGCTGTTTGCCCTCCGAGAGCTGGAGGAAACTTGGCAGGGAGAAAAAAGCCTTGAGGAGCTCCTGGGGCGGCCGGGATTTACGTTCAGCTGCTCTCAGGAATAAAGGGAATCTTGAGTGGGAGCAGGTACGGCAGAAGGGCTGTGGGCAAAGGGGATTTGTCTCCATGTGCCCAAGAGGAGCAGTTCCCTGTCACAGCTGCAGTTTGTGAGCTCATAAATCATCTTTGGCACCTGCAGGAGGCTGATCCTGCTCCACCTTTGCTTTCTGAGGGGGTCTGCAACAAAAACACCTCAGCCACGTATTTTTAACCTGAATGTCTTTAACCACAGCTCATGGAGAACAGCAAGGGGGATTAAAAACCCCCAAAATCCCTGTGAAAGAGGGCATGGTGCTCGTTGCAGAGCTGGAGAACAGAAGGGTGGCTGTTGGGCAGAGGGGCAGAAGGAGAGCGAGCTGGGAGAGCATGGAGCCCCTCCCCATGGGGCAAGGAAGGCTCTGTCCCTGGGCCACTGTCCAGGGCTCAGGGAAGGGGAGCTCCCCTGGGGACAAGCAGCCTTGCTGTGAGTTTATTCCATGCACAGGGCTGGCCTTGCTGTGAGTTTATTCCATGCACAGGGCTGGCCTTGCTGGGAGTTTATTCCATGCACGGGGCTGGCCTTGCTGTGAGTTTATTCCATGCACAGGGCTGGCCTTGCTGAGAGTTTATTCCATGCACGGGGCTTGCCTTGCTGAGAGTTTATTCCATGCACAGGGCTGGCCTTGCTGGGAGTTTATTCCATGCACAGGGCTGGCCTTGCTGGGAGTTTATTCCATGCACGGGGCTGGCCCGTGGCTCCTCTCGGGCCCTGTGGCCAAGGGCAGCTCTCCCCGGCCCAGGAACAGAACCGATCCCTGCCCTGGCCCGGCCGGGCTGAGCCGCTGCGGGGCTGGGACACGGCCAGGAGGGCTGGCATCGAGAGCCAGCAGCCTGCCAGGCAACCCCTGGGTCTCAGCTCCCTCTGGGAATGCCTGTCCTGCTGGTCCAGCCCTCAGAGCCTCCTTGTCAGCGGTCCCAGGCAGTTGCAGGGCACAGGAAAGGCTGAGGAGGGTTTTCCACAGCATCTTGGAACTCCTCTGACAGATCGGTGTGAGGGGTTCTCCTGCTTGCTTAGGCTCTCCCGAGATCCACCAGCATCTTGAGGATTGTTTAGGCTGGAAAAGATCCTTAAGAATCACCCTGAGGGAGATGATTCCCCCTCTATCCTGGCTGTGAAACCCCACCTGGAGCACAGCACCCAGGTCTGCAGTCCTCAGCACGGGAAAGGTGTGGGTCTGTTGGAGCACATCCAGAGGAGGCCACAGAGACGCCCAGGAGGCTCTGGAGCCAGGCTGGGAGAGCTGGGATTGTTCACCTGGAGAAGAGAAGGCTCCAGGGAGACCTCAGAGCCCCTTCCAGGGCCTGAAGGGGGATTATAAAGAAGTGGAAAAATGACTTTTTCCACAGGCAGGTGGTGATAGGATGAGGGAGAAGGGCTTTATGCTAAAAGAGGAGAGATTTGGATTAGGAAGAAATTCCTCTCTGTGAGGGTGGGGAAGCCCTGGCTGCCCCTGGATCCCTGGCAGTGTCCAAGGCCAGGCTGGACAGGGCTGGGAGCAGCCTGGGACAGTGGGTGCATCCTTCCCTGTGGCTGGAACGAGGTGATCCTTAAGGTCCTTTCCAACCCAAACCATCCCGTGCTTCTGTGACCTTGAAGTCCAGCCAAGACCCCTCTGGGCCCCTCACCACGAAGGTGCCCCTGGCCTGCTGCCTCTCCACAGCCCCCAGCTTGATCCTGGTGGTTCTCCAAGGTGGTGGCTCAGGACCCTCTGCCTGCAGAGTTTGTGTGCTGGGGCTGCACAGAGGTGCCTTCACGCGCCTCGCTCCCGCTGCAGCCCCAGCCCCGGGGGAGGGAATCCCAGCCTGTCCATCCTGGGGGGGCAGCTCCGGGGGCCAGAGCCAGCCCAGCACCGGCAACGCCGGGATCCCCGTGGAAGGGCTGTCCGAGCCCCTGTGAGCTCCGGGGAAGAGCTGGGAGCCACCAGCTGTCCTGGCCGTGGGAGCAGCTCTGGTCAAACACCCGGCAGGGCTGGGGGAGCTCTGTGGGGCTGCTCTGGCACGGGGCCTGCCCACCGCCCCAGCCCTGCTGGCCCTGTGGGTCACCAGCTCCCTGCTGCTCTCCTGGCCCTTGGCTGCTGCCCAAACTCCCTGTGCCCCCCAAACCCCAGGCTGTCCCTGTGCCCCCCAGATCCCAGGGTGTCCCTGTGCCCCCAGGGTGTCCCTGTGCCCCCCAGATCCCAGGGTGTCCCTGTGCCCCCCAGATCCCAGGGTGTCCCTGTGCCCCCAGGGTGTCCCTGTGCCCCCCAGATCCCAGGGTGTCCCTGTGCCCCCAGGGTGTCCCTGTGCCCCCAGGGTGTCCCTGTGCCCCCTGCTCGCAGCCCTTTGGCTCCCTGTGCCCACTGCCCAGCCTGCCTGAAGCCGCAGGATAAACCCCGAGTGACCCCATTCCCTGGCAGAAGGCAGCTCGCGCCCCACGCTCCGTGCTCTCCCCTTGTCCCTCCTCCACCTCGCTGCTCCCCAGGAAATCTCGGGCTGGTGCTTTCGGGGCAGGAAGAGGGAGAAGGAGCCTGACCTGGAACTTGCTGTTTACAGGCCTCGGGGGAGCTTTGTGAGGCTCAGCTTGCCCGCAGGTGTTTGGCGCTGGTGGCCGCAGAGGGAGAGCCTTGCCCGGCTGAGAGGGGAAGCAGAGGAGCGCGGAACCAGCTGGGGCAGAGGGGCAGAGGGGGAGCAAAGCCAGCTCGTGAGAGCTCTGGAGGGGAGGATGGCTCCAAGCAGAGCTGGCCCAGCTGCAAGCCCTTCTCAGGACAAACGTCCATATAATTTTCTGGCTCTGGGCTGTCCATCACGCCCAACACGGGGCTGCATAAGCCGGGCTTAAGCACCGAGTTGTGACAGGCTGTGCATTGCGGGGTGATTATGGCATGAGCCATAAAGCACCGGGCTGGAGGCAATAATCCCCGGGAGCCACAGCCCTGCCCCGGGGTGTCCTGTTACCCTTCCGAAACCGAATCACAAATGCAGAAATAATGGAAACAGCCGCGAGCTCGAGCCAGGGGTGGGGCAGGGCTGTCAGGGAGTCAGTCCTCCAGCCCCCCACCGTGGGGATCACTGAGACCCAGTGTCAGCACCCACTGTCCCACCCCACGGGTGGTGCTGACTGCCAGGCCCTGGATGCTGCTGTTTCTGTCTCCGGGATCCTGGGAAAAGCAGCTTTTCCTTGAGGGAATTCACCCGCACTCTGCTCACCCCCAGCTCACCTGGGTGATTTTCAGGTCCTGGGGAATGCTGGAGAGGTCTCCACTCTAAACCCATTCAGTAAAGCTGAGCTTTGACTGAGCTGGGCTTTGATGGCCCCAGGGGGTCCCTTCCAGCTCAGGATATTCCATGATTCCTCTTTGATTCCCTGCATTTAAGGTGGAGCCTCTCGTGAGTTCTTTGGGATAATGATCTCTCCTTCATTACCTGGGCTCCAGGAACTGCAGTGGAATCTCAGAGAGGAGAGGCTGGCACGTGGCTTTTCCTTGGTCCTCCATCTCCTGGCCTCCCCACACTGCACCTACTCCTTTTCCAGGCAGTAGGAATTTCCTTTCCAGAGAAAGCTGGGAAGAACAGCTCAGGGAGTTGCCTGGAAGCACAGGGATGTGGCTGTCCTGCCCTCTGGGCACAGCCAGCAGTGACCCCCTCTGAACTCAGTGTGGACCCTGAGCATGAGGTTGGGCTTGAAACCTCCCAAGGATCCTTCTGAACTGGAATTCCTGTGATTCCATGGAAGTTCGGTGCATTTTGGGGGGTTTAGGAGCACAAGTTGCCTCTTTTCCATGGGATCTCATCCACGAGAAAACCACTCCCACCAGCAGAAGGCACCGGCTGCTCCCTGGGGTTTTATCTCTTTTCTCAGCCTCATTTGCATCAGATAAGGGGCTGATGCAGAGGTTTGTGGGAGGACTTTTACCACCACGTGTGTGACATCAACCATCATCTCTGCGGCTGTGCAGAGAGTTCCAGCTGCCCGTGATGAGCCCAGGAATGCCTCCTGCTCCCTGCTCTCCCCACAGGAACAGCAGGAGATGCTGGGGAGTTACAGCACAGGTTTCTTCCTTTCCTCTTCTTCCTCTTTTTCCTCTTTTTCCTCTTTTTGTTTCCCCCAAGTTTAAGAAAAACGCCCAACAAAGAAAACTTCTTTTTTCCCCTTCTCACATCAACAGGAGCTGCCAAGTAATGATGGATGGAGGACCAAGATGTGCCAAGTGCCATCTCAGAAAGGTAAAAAGCTCTGATATTCCGCAGGATCCAAGACCTGCTTGCAAATTTTGGGCTTTTCAGGACGAAATCTTTGTCACCATTTCGGTTTCCTTGGCTCGCCAGGAGCGGAGCCTTTTCTATCAACTGCCTCAAGGTTTTGTTCAAGAGAGAACTCAAAAATGTTGGTAGAAACGAGGGGCTTTTCCTCCTCTTTTCCTTCTGTGGGAAAAATCCCGGCTGAGGAATTCCAGTGCCTTGGGAGCTGACTGAGAACTGCAATTCTTTAGTTTGAAAACAACAAAATGAAATTTTCCCCCTCTGCAAAGCAATTGGAAACCAGCATTTTTCATGCAGGAAAATTGGACAAAAGCAGTTAAGTGTGGAGGAAGTCTCAAATGCTTCCTGACTCTGGGAGTTTTGGGTTTTTTTCTAAATCATTTTTTTCAATAAAAATCTGACATTTTAATAGGAGAAAATATTTTGTTTGGACTTTTGTGTACGAAGTTGAAATTTACCAGCATCAAAATGCATTCTGACATTTAATATGTAGTAACATGTCAGGAGATATTTGAATGCGCTTTAAACACAATGGTCCAGAGAAATAATGCCCAAAGTGAAAGGAAATATTCCAGCTCTGGAAAGCTGAGGAAAAGCTTTGTCCCTCTTCAGCGATTTCATAGAAATGGACAAGTTCCTGCAAAATCTTCTGATTTTGAGCCAAATGTGGGTTTGGAAGGACCAAGAACTTCACCTCCAGGAACTCCGTGATGAATTCCTTCGGACCCATGGCTCTCCAGTTCCACTTGGAACTCCAAGATGTGATTTTTTTTTTTGGTCATTTCCTCAAATCAAATTATCCCTCCAGAAGGAAAGGCAAAATTGGTCATTATCCTCATTTTGCTGCCTGGGAAGCCAAGTTTTAGGGAGAGAACTTGGAGGGAGAGCTGGAGGGGAAGCCAGGACTGAGTGGCCAGCTCGGTGCTTCCCACAGCGGGGGTGTTCCCCAAGCCCAGAGGAGGCCTGTTCTGGGTTAGGGATTGTGGGGGGCTGTGGGAACCAACCTCGCTCTCAAATCCCCTGTCCTGGGGCTTTGCTGAACCCCAAATAAACGGGGATTTTTACACACTGCAGCTGGGCTTCTTACTTCAATTTACTGCCATTTCCCAGTTGCATTTTGCCATTCCCAGATGAATTTTGCCATTTCCCGGTTTAATTTTGCCATTCTCAGTTTGATTTTGCCATTTCTCGATTTAATTTTACCATTTCCCAGTTGAATTTTGCTGTTTCCCAATGAATTTTGCCTTTCCCAATTTGATTTTGCCATTTCCCTGTTGAGTTTTGCCATTTCCCAGTTTGATTTTGCCATTCCCAGTTGAATTTTGCCATTTCCCAGCTGCAGTTTGCCATTTCCCAGTTGCAGTTTGCCGTTTCCCAGTTGCAGTTTGCCGTTTCCCAGTTGCAGTTTGCCATTTCCCAATGAATTTTGCCGTTCCCAGTTGAATTTTGCCGTTCCCAGTTGCAGTTTGCCGTTCCCAGTCCGACCTCCCTGGCAAGGAGCTGCCCCCACCAAGAACCCCCTGAACCTTCCCCAGTTTCCCGTTTGGTCGCCGCGGACTGGCAGCGTGGCCGAGGCAGGGGCGGGTGCCAGGGTCGGGTGAAGGTTGTGTCCCGTTTCCTCAGGCTCTCCTTGATCCTGATTTTAGGAGAAGCTTCCTGAGAACAACGTGACAAGTGGCGTTTGTCCCATCACAGTCAGGCCTTGTCCCATCGAGTCACCCTCAAGAGATCTGCAACCAGACTTGAGAGCTAAAACCTGTTTCTTTGTTATTTTTAAAGTGCCTGATTTTCCCTGAGGGAATCTCTGTAGTCCTTGGGAAGACTCAAGAGTGACTGAATGAATTGATTTTTTTTAATATTAAAGTGTTAGAAACTGGTTCAGGCTGAAAGGGCACATTGGGAACAAGATTAATTTATTTTTTTCCCCAAATTCCTACTGAAAACAAATGAATAACCCTATGGAATGGCATCCATAAGGGGTTTTTTTCATGAAAACAAGTTTTAATAACCAAGATATCAATGTGTGAGTTCCCTGCATGCTGAAGGGAGGTCTCTCATGAGCCACCTTTAGCTGGAAATGGATAATAAATACAATTTCCAAATCTCAGTTAATCCCAGCAGCTTTGTCCTTGGTGCACGAGGCCCTTTGACCCCAAACCTTGGTGGAGTTTTGGGATGAGCTGGGACTGCGGCACCTGGAGCAGGATAAGGTCCCACCTTCTGGATTCCAGTGTCTGTTCCTCTCCTTGGAGGAGCCAACAGGGGGAAGTCTCCACAAGCTCCGCTGAATTCAAATATTTCTGCTTTCTTTGCCCTTTCCCAAGCACCATTCCCACTGCTGGGTTTGCAGCTGGAGTTGTGCTCCCGCTCCGCTGACCAGGGGGAATCCGTCCGTTCCCAGCCCTTCGCTGTCCCGGCGCTGCTCTTACAGGGCTCTGACTCCACCGGGAGCGTGAGCAGCCAGGGCAGCTCCGAGGTCTCGCCCCGCTGGAATCACAGCGGAATCACGGACCAGGGACCCTCAAAGCATTCCCTGCTCCGCCGTGCAGGGCCAGCCCTCATCCCCAGCCTGCTCCCACTCACTGACAGCGGCCCACCAGGAATGGGGGAAGCAATAAACGGGGTCCTGGGCCACAAATGAGGAATTAATTGAACACTTGCTTTTAATTTCCCCCCCTCCTGGAGCCAGCTCGAGACCCCTCTGACAGTGTGCTTCCCGCTGCAGGGAAGGGCCGGGGTACAATCTTTCCCTCTAGGTTGGGGTTTCCATCATTCTCTGCTTGGTTCAGGCAGATTTTTCCAGTTCTTTTGGTGCCTGAAGGGCCACCTAAAACCAGAGACTGACAGGAATAAGGGGACAAAGGTGGGTATTTATCTGAAGGGCCTTCAGAGGTACCCCCTGGGCAGGCCAGAGGCGACACCCGAGATGGACCCCGGGTCACGGGTTCTTCACACTTTTATAAGTTTGGTTCATCTGCATATCAGGGTTAATTCTCCAATTAAAACTTCAGTTAATGATGTAATTTCCCCAAGCTCACCCACCTTCTAAAGGTGTTGGTTTACACATTTTGGGCCTGGGACAGTCTGGGTGTCCTTGGAGAGCAGACCCAGAGAGGTTTGTTGTGTCTGACCAGCACGAGAGAACAGCAGCTCCCAGGCCACAAGAGACTTCAGAGTTACACACCAGGCAGGGCAGGATTTGAAAATACAAAAGTAAAACCGAAGGCATCACTTTCCTCTTTTCCCACTAGCTCTTCCCCTTTTCCAAGCACGGTGAGCTGGGAGGAAGATTTGGGACGCTGCCTTTAGCAGTGGTGTCTGTGGAAGAGATGCCACCGGTATCAGGGAGCGGCGATTCAGCCAATCCCAGAATTCCAGAATGGAATTTGGGTGGGACGGGACCTCAAAACTCATCTTGTTCTGACCCCCTGCTGGGTTTCACCATCCCAGGCTGCTCCAAGCCCCATCCAGCCTGGCCTTGGACACTGCCAGGGACCCAGGGGCAGCCACAGCCTCTCTCAGTCAGTGATAACAGTTCCTTGTTATCACATCCTGTGCAGTTCCTGCAGACTGGGGGCTGTTCCATGGGTTTAGGAAGGTTTCCCATCACATCCCTGCTTCCAGCTCTGGATTCTCCCACTCTGGAGTGACTCCAGGGAGGTGCTGTGATCCTTGGGAGCAGGTGAGTTGCAAGTGAACCTCCTTTTCCCAGGGGATGTGTCCTGCTGTGGAAAAACATCGGCTGCTGTGGAAAAATGAGCTTTTCCCTCACCTCCTGGTGTCCCTGGCACTGGGAATTCCCTAGTCCTGCTCCTCCCTGGTTTGCAGCATCTCTGTCACCTGCAAACATGGGAAACCTCCTGAAAATGGTGGGAATAATGTTCCTGTGCCCAAGGAGACACAGGAACGCTGGGGGCAGGTAGGGGCTGCTTTTCCCTCCCCATTTCTTGACCCATGGACACCGCTGGTCCCTCCCATGGATCTCCCTTCCAGCCTGGACATTTCAAGCTGAATTTCTCTCCTTGCCCTCAGGACTGGGCTTCCCCAGCCCTGCTCCCAGAGCAGGGGGACCATCCCTGCACCGGACAGGATCTGACCTTTCCCAAGGCCATCCGTGGCCCGATGGCCACCACGTCGCTCCCGATTTCGGGGATCGCATTCCACGAGCACATTTTGCAGCAGAATATGGAATTGCAGAGGAGATCTGAAGCTTTCCTTGCCCTTTTTGTCTCTCCCTGTCTTCCCCCAGCACCGCCCGGCCCCAATTACAGCCTGGGGCGCTCTGGGAGGGGACATTCAAACCCAACAAAGCCCCGTCCCCCGCCCTACAAAGGCGGCATCTCCCGGGCTTGTGCCCTAATGAGAGCAAATTTTTTGTCCAAACATTTGAAGCGAGGAGGTGCCTTCTCCTGCCACCCCCTGCCGGGGTTAATATCATTATCCAGCTGGCTCTGGTTGGGAATTGAAACGAGGGCATTCCCTTCTTTTAATGAGAGCTGACAGTGGCTCCAGCACTTCAGAAGGGAATTAGGGAAGCAGGGATGGAAGCGGAGTCTGTCTCCCTGGAGTCTTATCCACCGGCCCTGCTGCCCCGCGGGATCAAAGGCCACTTACCTGCTGCTGAGCACCAAATCCCTCGGGATGCCACGCTGGAATGACGATTGTAGCGGGCAGAGCAACCCGAGGCTCAGCTTCGACACGTTTGGGCATCGTGGCCAGATCCTAAATGGGATTTTGGTGTTAAACCTGGCCGGGTTCTGGTTTGGACTTGGAGGAAAGAGAAAATGTCTGATGTAGCCACTCTGGTGGAAATGCAGCAGTGAAATGTTGTGGAGAAAATGATGCATAAATAGCAATTTTTAATTTTTTCTTTTTAATGGAAAACTAAGTTTTCAATGGGACCTTTCTGACTTCAGATAAGTGCTCCAGAGAAGGGGGTTTGTTTTTAGAAATGAAAAAAGAAAATTGCTGATTAGAAATACCCACCAAAAGCCCCCCATGCCTCACCACCAAAAACCAGCAAGTTCAGCCCGTCCCCTCTCTGTGTCAGGATAGGTTTGATTGGAAACGCCAAAAAAATGCGGGACAAAAATGTGAATTTTTAATCCCATTTTAAAGGACCTTTACCCATGCATGAACTCTCCTTTTGAAGTGCTGCAGTGGCTCCTGCCCACTCTGCTCCAAGCCAGAGATGCCCAAACAAAGGGAGCCGTTTGCAATGATCGTTACTTGTGGCAGGATTCCAGAATTCCAGGGGACACGAGCAGGAAATCCATTTCCCGGGATGCCAGGGGAGCTGCTGCTGTTCTGGAGGTGGGGAGGAGACACTGAGCCACACAAAGCACAGCTCAGGCTGTGAAAATGGATTGAACGGGCTGATTGCAGCGATTGCAGGGGATTTTCTTGGGGCTTTTTGGTGTACTGCAACAGTTTAGAGCTGCCCTGAGAAAGGGACTGGGAGGGGAAAGGAATCCCCAATCCATGGATCACAGAGAGGACGCTCGGGGCACTGCTCTGCTGGGGAGCTTCAGAAGGAGCTGAATGATTTCAGGATAACCTCAGCCCAAATCCCACTGTTTCATGGAATGGTGTCCTCTTTAGGAGCATCCCAGCTTAAAATTCATGCTGCAGCATAGATATTTGCCCAGGAATTGCTGGCATGGATCTGGGCAGGCAGGATGCGTGCTGGAAGGAAACGGGAGAGTCAATGGCTCCGTGGATATTTCCTTTCTCAAAAGGCCAGGCCAGAGGTGCTGCTGGGCACCTGGTGGTTCTTGCTGTCCCCTGGGTGGCACTGGGAGACAAGGGACAGCAAATGACAGCCTCGGGGCACTCCCAACACCAGGAAAACCTGCACAAAGGCATTGCAGTTAAAGCTGTGGTGGGGGGGGAAATCCCTTTCCCTGATGCCCATCACAGAGAGAAAATCCTGCTTTTTTCCTTTAATTGGAAAGCTGAAAATGAATAATTGATTTGAAAATGAATGCACTTTTAGGCTTCTGGATGAGAGGTTTTCAGTTTCCAGTGGAGGGGTAGCAGAGCTCAGGGAAAGCCAACGCTCTTAGGGGGAAATCAGCCTGGTTTGGTGCTTGGCTCTGGAGCGGGGCGGGAGCACGTGGGAGCGGCAGGGAAGGGCGGCATTAACGACCCGAACCCACCCACCCATCCCCAGCAGGGCCGGGGGTGCAAATGGAAGTGGCTGGGGCCATCGCATCCCCATCCCCTCCTCTCCCCTCCCATCCCATCCCATCCCATCCCATCCCATCCCATCCCATCCCATCCCATCCCATCCCATCCCATCCCATCCCATCCCATCCCATCCCATCCCATCCCATCCCATCCCATCCCATCCCATCCCATCCCATCCCATCCCATCCCATCCCATCCCATCCCATCCCATCCCATCCCATCCCATCCCATCCCATCCCATCCCATCCCATCCCATCCCATCCCATCCCATCCCATCCCATCCCATCCCATCCCATCCCATCCCATCCCATCCCATCCCATCCCATCCCATCCCATCCCATCCCATCCCATCCCATCCCATCCCATCCCATCCCATCCCATCCCCTCCCATCCCCATCCCATCCCCACCCCATCCCATCCCCTCCAGGCTGGGAGGGGGCCAGGCAGGAGCCCTGGCAGCAGCAATGCCGCCGTGCAGGTAGCGCTCGATAGCAGCTATCGGTGACCCAGCCATCTGCATCAGGAAATCAATCACACGGGGGGCCTTGGGACTGGCCTTTTCCCTGTTTTTCCTCCTCCCTTCCCCTCCTCTTTTCCATTTTCCAGGCAGGTGCCTGAGGTGAGGTCGTGGAGCAATCGCTGCTCGAGGCAGCTGCTCTGCTGTTCCCTCTGCTCTCAGCTAAAGCGCAGCCCAGCCCGGGGCTCCGGGGCTTTGTGCTTCCCCCGTCCCCACCCACAGGGAGGCTGGGGCTGGAGCTGGGGAGGTTGCCAGGGTCACAGTTTGAGCTGTTGGCATCCCAGAGGAGGTGCATTAGCCTTGGCTTTGGGCCTGGCCAGCGAGACCCAGAGCAGGGCGTGGAGGTCTCCAGGCTCAGGGTGAAGGAGAGGAGGGTTTGGAAGGATGGGCTTGCTCTGGGTTCGGCTTCTGAGCTTGAGCAGAGATGAGGAAAGGCTGGGAAAGGGTTAAATCCAGCTCTGGTCAGGGAAAACCACTGGAAGTGAAGGGGCAGCAGGAGGGGTTTGGCAACAGGAGAGCAGAAAATGGATGGGTCGGGCTCGATGGATCCAGCAGGGCTGGCTGTGCTTGGGAGCAGGCCCAGCCAGGGGTTTGGATCTGGGGTCCGAGGGTGACCCAGCTTTGAGGCCAAAACCCTGATCGTTAGATCCTCTCTGTCACTTGTCCCGGGTGGTTTGGGACCTTGCCTGCCTCGTTCCTCACTTAATCCCCCAAACCCAAACTGCCCAACCCTTCCCCCGCTGGCTGCACAGAGACCCGAGCACAGGAGGAGGAGATGGCACTGGCTTAGCCAGGAGTTGCCAAACGACATCTTTGCAGAGAGGGAGATGAATTTAAGAGATCAAACACCACCAGAAATTGGATTTCAAAAAGCTCTCTGCTTTGAAAACATCAGAATCTCTGTAATGTCGTGTTTTCATAAAGCAAAAACTTTCTGACCCAAAATACCAGCTCTGAAATGGCGACTTCAGGCAGCAAAGCAGTAATTCAGCCCGAGCAATAATGAAGGGAAATCACACTGTGAGGGTGGGGACAGAGCAGGGGACAGATGGCCCTGAGACCAGCTCCGTACCCCTGCGTAGGTGCTGGCAGAGGGAGAGACCTTGATATATCATCTGTCCCTTTGAACAACCCCAGGTCAGCCAGGCAGCTTCATTCATCTTCTCCTTCCAGCAAGGAAAGGAGCAAATTCTCGGCCTGGTCTGGATTCCAGATGTGTGGCAGGACCTGGGATGCTGAGTCTCAGCAGAGCTCCTGATAACAGCAGCCAGCACTTCCCTGGGGACAGGCAGAGCTGCTCCATCCTCTGCAGCATCCTGAGCCTTCTCCTGCTGGAGCTCACCCATCACCGAGCGGGTATGGCCTGCACAAGTGTCCCTCACCTGCTGCAAACAGAAAGTGCCATTTAAATTCTCCCTCTGACCAAAAACTTCGCACCGTGGTCAGTAAGACCCAGCTACCAAATCTGCCTCAGCTGCTTTTAATCATCTGGACATCCCCCGAGCTCCCAGATGCCAGGCTTGGGTTTATTCCCCCGCAGGAACTTGTTAGGCTGTCAGCCCTAAATGTTCCAGTATCCCAGGTGAGGCACCTCCCAGCTTCATTTAATTATCCATCTCCACTCCTACACACAGACCCGGTCTCACAGCTTGTAGGGTAAAATCCATGGCTTGGAAAGGGATGGACTGAGGAGTGTTTGCTTTGCCTTTTGTTCTCCAACCAGAGGTCTGGGCTGGAAACCACAGGCTGACAAAAAGGGTCGTGCTCAGCACCGGGGGCTCGTCCATCTGCTGCTTGTGTGTCTGATCCGTGCAGGGCGAGTTGGGCTGGTTAAACCTGTGGTTTTCTGCTCTGTGAACAAGTCTGATGGTGGGAAAGGAAATGTCATCGTGGTTCGTCATTTCAGGGAGGGGTAGAAGGGAATGGGGGGCACAGAACCTCTCCTGGCTTGGGCAAAGGGGTGTTTTTCCCTCTCTTTGTCTGGACTTCATTTGGATTGCGCAGGAGGAAACTCTGCAGTTTCATTTAAGCCAAACCCGAAAGGAAATGTTATCTACAGAAATGTTCAGAATGCCTTGGGCTGGGGTTTTTGTCTGCCTGCACACGATGTCACCGTTTAACGCTTGTGCGTGTCGGGCACCGCGCCCGCCCTGGGGGAGCCGGGGTGGCCGCAGCGCTGTCCTGCAGCTCGGGCTCAGCTCGGTGTCCCCGGCTCAGCCCCTGGGAAGGAAAGACGAGGCCCCAGGTTACGTCTTCACCTCTAGGCTGTGCTTCCTGCTCGCCCCAAATTCGCTGGAAGCAGGGAGGGAGATTCTCCAGGGACTTCTCTCCAGCCGCCTGCGAGCAGAGGCTCTGCCCGGCCGGGGCATCCTCGCTCCCTGCTGCAGAGCCCAGGAGGTGCCGCTGGCTGTGACGGGGACGAGGAGGGTTTGCAAACCAAGCCCCTGCCGTGCGCTCCCTGCAGCCCGCCCCGCTCCAGCCCCCAGCCCGCCGCTGCTATTTCAGCAATCAGCTGCAAGACAAACCAGCTGGCCCCTGCCGAGGTGCGGAAAGTCCACCGGGGGATTAAGCCGGTCTTACCATCAGTCCTCACTTGTGAAAATACAACCTACTAAGTTTTCCTAGATGATGCAGTTTTCAATTGCTTTTGTTTGCTTTTCAGGCAGGTCCTAAATCAGGCTGTCAGTCAGGCTCCCTGCCTCCCCCCGCCTCGCCTCCGAGGCGGCTTCCAGGCGCTGCTGCAGGACCTGCAACCCCTTTCCTATTGCCATTTATTTATGGCGTTTTCCCTCCCGGTAGGAAGGGAGGGGCCGTGTCTGGCTCAGCGCAGCCTGAGCTCTGCAGCCCCCCCTCCGGAGCTGCCAGCCCGGGGTGCCGGGCAGTGACGCTGGCAGGGCTGCAGCGGGGACTGCGGGGACACCGTGGTGGCACTTGGTGTCTCTGCGTCTCCAACCTCCTCCTCCGTCATCTGCAGACTCCGAAGGGAGGGTGGGGAGTTCCTATCGGTGTCCTACGAACCTCTCACCCTCTCTTCACACCTGCGAGGGGAATTTGCCGTGAAAGGCTGAGGGAGAGGCTTTATCTGCGTGTCCTCCCCTCCCCGGGCTGCTCCATCCCTCTCCGGGCTGCAGAACGCGTTTGTGCAGCGTCCCGCGGGCAGGGAAGGGCTGCAGTTTGTTAGAGCTCGTCGCTAGAGTTTCCAGAAAGGGTGCCGCGGGTTTTGGAGGGTGAAGGAGCGGCTGAGAGGCGCAGGGAGCAGCTCTGGAAGGTGCGGGCTGCGAGTTCGGCGGGGCTCGGCCCCGCGCTCCGTCCCGCCCGGCACGTTTTTATATTTCTTTAGGTGCTTGAGCACAGCGCTGTCAGCACACGGCAAAGGAGCTGGCCCTGCCGGGGTGTGCGCAGCAAATCCGACCCAGCCCAGGCAGAGACTGACTCCGCCTGACATCTGGAGCGGGTCGGTGCCTCCGGGATGCAGCAGAGCTGCTCCGTGTGCGTTCAGGGAGGATAATCCAGGATTTCTGGCCGTGCAGAGCAAGCTCTGACCCAGATCTCTGGGCATGAAGTTGCCTCTCCAAGCCGTGGAGCACAGGTCGCTCTGGCAGAGGCGGCAGATCTCCAAGGACCTCCGCGAATCCGGCCCAAACCTTACAGCAGCCACATCTCCCCCCGCCCAGGCCTCAGCGTTCCAGGTGTTTTCTTCCGCCTCTGTCTCATAACACAATTCACAAAGGACAGAGCTATTCCAGAGATGGGAATCTGGGCGCCAAGTCCGCTCCCAGCAGCCCCCTAAATCCTACCCCTCCCTGTAATTTAAATCGCAGGGGCTGTGCCCGCGGGAAGGTGGGGGAGGCTGCTGGGTTTGGATGTCACCTGGTTCACGAGCGCCCCGCGATCCCCTCCCCCTGTGCGGGCAGCAGAAGGCAGGGGACGGGGCTCGATGGGCTCTGCCGGCTGCAGGAGCCGATTCCTCTGCTGGGAGCGGGCAAACAGAGCTGGGGGAGCTGGGACGGCGTTCGGAGCTGGGATGGCATTGAGAGCTGGGATGGCATTGAGAGCTGGGACGGCGTTCGGAGCTGGGATGGCGTTCGGAGCTGGGACGGCGTTGAGAGCTGGGATGGCGTTGAGAGCTGGGATGGCGTTCGGAGCTGGGATGGCATTGAGAGCTGGGACGGCGTTCGGAGCTGGGATGGCATTGAGAGCTGGGACGGCGTTCGGAGCTGCGACGGCGTTCGGAGCCAGGGCTTGCGGCTCTCCCCGCGCTCCTGGGGGAGCACCGCGCTGAGCTGCTGGCAGCTCTCGCCGCTGATAAGGCAGGAGGCAGAGAAAAGCCAGGGAGGGGCCGGGTTTGTGCACAAGCAGGGCAGAATGGCCCCCTCCTGCAGAGAGCTGTGTCCTCCCACTTCACCTGCAGAAAAGCGCAAATCTTGCTCTGACTCACCCCATTGCTACCCCGGCCAGGCAAGGAATCATCCCGGAATATTTTTCTCAGTGAAAAGTGGGCAGGTAAGCAAGGCAAGGTACCCTAAAGCTGCCCGATGCCAGAGGAAGATTCGGGAGTGCTGATACCCAAGTGAGTGGTGGTTTCCTGGCTGCTGTAGGATGGCAGAAGCTTTTTTCCTGCTCCTGCTGATGTGCAAATGGCTTGGGCAACTGAAGGGCCACCGTGCAGACACGTGGTCCCTGCAGCAAGGTGAGAGTGTGGCTGCCCCTGACTTTAACAGCTGAATCCACAGGAGCTCCCCACTCCAAGCCTTGAGCTGGCTTTGTATCTGATTTTAGCCAAGCCTGAACAACGCTGGTACTTAGACAAAGCTTTGTTTTCCTTTTCTTTGCATCTCCTCCCAAGCAGCCTGGGGATGACTGGAGAAAGCTGCATCTTCCAGTACTGCAGAGAGCTGAGAAGGACCCAAATTCCTGGGGTCAGTGTTAGCCTGGTTTTGTTCTGAGCAGCAGGAATAAGAGAAATCCCACCTGAAACATGGAAGTGGCTCTGCTGTTAAAGGGTCCAGCCCATGGAAGGAGGGGAAACACATTTTCCCCTGTGCCAAAGCGAGCTGGAACACCAAACCCCCTCATCTCGCAGCCCTGATGTGACAGCCAGGTTGCCTCCCCTCCACACATCTGCAGCCCTGCTGCTCCAGGGGAAAGCGAGGCAGCACCAAGCCCTGCCAGCTGTGCCCAGCACAGTGCAGTGCCAAGGCCCAGGGCCTGGCAGGGAGCAGGGCTGGGATGTGCAGCGGGGCTGGGAGGCCTGGGGGGATGCTCTGGATGAGGGCTGCGTTGTTGCCCCGTTGGCAGCTCGAGCACGGGTTTATCCAGCTCCCAAACTGCCCGGGGGTGTGGCTCGCTCAGCTGGCTCAGCCCGAGGCAGGGGAAGCAGCCGGCTGGAGTCAGAGCTGCTTGTGGCTGAGAGAGCAGGGAGGCATCGCTGTGCCGGGCCTTGGACCGGCTCCTGCTGGATCCGGCACCTCCTGGGCTGTTTGCTCCCGGGATTTCTCCCAGCCGCTGCTGCTCGGTGTCCTTGGAAAGCTGCTGGATTCATCAGTGATGTTACTTGGAAAACGCTGCTCAGGGGTCTTCGCCGGTGAGCTTGGCTGTGATTAAAATAGGAACATCTCAAGGATAAACAGGACTCCTGAAAGAACTCCACAGCACCTGCCGTGGGATGCCAGAGGGTTCCTGTTTAGCTGAACTCCCCTTTCCATGCACCAGCCTCCCTGGGAATCTGGTTTTTGACCTGGAACAGAAAAATGGGGGAAATGGCAAAGGTTTTCTATTTGATCTGGATTAACCAGGAGCACCCAGAGCCAGCACCGCTCCCCAGGGAACAGCTGGGGGCAAACCAGGCCATGCTGTGGGATACACCGGGCACTGTCATCCCACTCACTGGAGCACACCTTGGAAGGGGATTTTGGGATTTCAGAGCCACTGGAAGCCGAGCTGGCTGGGAATCTTTTTGCTAGAGCACATGTTGGAGTCACTTGGTCAGATGGAACTTCCCAGAGCGATGGGTGGTGCCTGCCAAAGCCGAGGCTGGGAACGCTTTCCTCCGTCCAAAGGGAGAGAAAGGAGATCCAGGAGGAGCAATGGCTTTGTGGAAGCACATCCAGGCTGAGTGCTGGCTCCAGCTCTCTGCAGTGGCCACAAGCACAAGGAATGGCTGTCACCGACACCTCCTCGGCCACCCGAGACCCCTGATGTGGTTGCCAGGACCCGCCATGGTGTGGGTGTCCTCAGTGGGTGACACTGCCAGAGCCTCTTGTTCCATGCATGGCGTCTTGGATAGAATCACTCGGGTTGGAAGGGACTTCTAAAAGTCATTAAGTCCAACCCCCTGCCATGGGCAGGGAGATTTTCAGTCTCAGAGCCCCACCCAGCCTGGCTTGGATGCTCCCAGGGATGGGATGAGCTGCCAGTGGGCAATGCTCCTTAATCCCCACCTCGAAGCAGACCCTTGAGCCCAAGCCAACAACACTTCCAGCCCCCTATGCTCTCCCTTCCCTTTCTCCTTTAGGAAAATCTTGGAGGCAGCCACTTCTGTGTGGTGGAAAACAGGAAAACTGGGGAATTTTTCAGCAGGCCATCAGTGTTGCTGCTGCCCTGGGCATGGGAGAGGCTGCGCTGAGGGCGAGCTCCTTTCAGCCGCTCCTCGGTGTAAATGTGACCCACGAGCTCACAGACACTGCCTGCTGAAAAGGCAGTAAATCAGCCCAAACCCTCAGTCAGAGCTGGCCTGGGAATGGTTTATGGTGGAATTAGAATAATGAATGAGGAGCCTGCTGTTTGTGTTAGTTTTGGCTTGCGAGCTGCAGAAAAGGTCTGGTGCAGAACTCGGTGATAAACTCTCCTCAGCAGCGGGCCCTGAGGTTGGAAACAACTTTTTAAAGCCTCCGGTGCCCAGGAGGGTGAGAGGCTGGCACAGCATGGGCTGAGTGAGCATCAGGGCTGAGATAAGAGGCCTGGGTGTGTTTTGGGGCAGGATGAGCCCTCGCTGCTGGAGGATCCAAGCTCCCCAAAGCTTTGGACACTCTCCTCCTTGGGCTTGGCCACCACAGGCTGCAGGAGCAAAGTGAGTTGGCCAAAACTGCAAGAATCCAGCTGTTTACCTGCAAGAATCCAGCTCTTTCTGTGCTCTGAGGAGCAGAACTCGCTGGGATGCTTTGGGATTGCTCCCCACCCGGGACAGGTCACCCACCACGTGTTCCTGTCCAGCTTTGCACTCAGACCATGCTTGAGCACATGGGTACAAAATGAGCTTCGTGCTCTGACTCTGCCAGAGCTGCAGGGGCTGGAGAGAACTCAGCTGGGATCTTCCCAAGCTTTGACGTGGGTCTGGATGGCTCCTGGGTGGAGCTGGGCCAGTTTTCCTCTGCGGGAGAAGATACTCTGGAAAAACCCGAGGAGCTGCTGGTTAGTGGGACACAGTGCCGATGGACGGGGAGCATTTCTGAGTGAGTGGGAATGACCCAGTAAAGCAGTTCCAATGCATGATCCCTAATCCATGCATGCTGCCACAAATTCCCATTTCTCTGGAGCCCTCTGTGCACTGAGGGCACCGGGAGGAGTGAGCACCTGCATGTGCTGAGCTGCCTCCACTTCATAACCCAGCAGGGCTCTGCAAAGAGCTGGAATGGCCTCCCTTTCCTGGATCCAGGGTTTTATTTCCTGGATCCAGGGTTTTATTTCCTGGTGGTCCTTTCTGCCCCCTGACAACTCCTGCTGCTTGGCTCTGAGTGGGACACTCCTTTCACCAAGGTTTAGGATCCTTCTTCTCCAAATCTTTACCCCAGCAGATGGACCCAAATCTTAATTATTCTGCAGTTTTACCAGAGGTCAAACCCTGGCAACACTCACGGTCTCATTTTTGCTTCCATGGTTGGTTTTCTACTTTCCAAGGGCTGTAATGGACATCACCTTTCCAGAAGAAATCCCAGCTCACCTGGCCTTGCCATTTTTCATCTTTTTGGTGGTTTTTTCCTCTGGATTTTTGAGCTTTGCTTTCTCAAATTGTTTAAAAAGAAATGTTTGATGATGGGAAATGACTTAGGGCTGCCCAGGAGCCTCTTCCACCTGGTGAGCCGTGAAACACAGCTTGCAGATGGAGCCTCCCCTTTGGCTGAAGCCTTTGTGGGGACTGCTTAAAGGGCGGAATTTGAATTCCCAAAATTCGGAAAGGGCAGAACTTTCTGCCCTGCTGCATCTCCTGTGAGTGATCCCAGGGGAAGGGTCCCAGCTGGGCCTCGGCCTTTCCCACAGGACCCAAGGGCGTGAGAATCCCCCCCGGTCTGTGGGCCCTGAACGCCCCCTTTGTGCTCAGGAGCACGGACGAGTCCCACCTCACTCACCCACCCTGTCCCTCACCTCAGCTCACCCANAGCTCATCCTGTCCCTCAGCCCACCCACCCTGTCCCTCAGCTCATCCTGTCCCTCAGCTCACCTCGCTCACCCACTCTGCCCATCACCCCCAGCTGAGGAAGTTCCCTGGGGGATTTGAAGTTCCCTGGGGAATTTGAAGTTCCCTGGGGGATGCACCCGAGCTCGGTGGGGAGCGCTGGCTGTGGCTCCTGCAGGCCCCGCTGCGGCCGGACACCGCCCGCCAGGACTTTCTGTCGAATTTGGAGCTGGTTTGGGTGTCCGGCAGGAGCAGCAGGGCCCGGAGGGAGGAGGACACCCCAGCCACCCTCCGTGTCCCCCGGTGCCGCCCCAAAGCGTGGGGCTGTCCCCACAGCCACCACCCACCCCGGCCTCCCCGTGTCCTTCCGTGCCCCTCTCCTCCTTCCCCCAACCCCACCACACTCGGGTCAAGTTGATCCCGGGCTTATTTTGGAGCTGGATCAGCCTCCCCTGGGGCCGGGCCCGTGGCTGCCTCCCGGCCAAGTGGCTCTCTCAGGGGCAGCCTTTATCTCTTTGAAGATTAGGGGGCTTTAACATGTCTTTAAAGTGAATTTCATCCCCCCCCCCACTCCTCTGTTTTATTATGATAATTGATGACCAGCAAACTTTTCTTTTCCTTTATCTCTTAAATATGTTTCTTTACCCTTAAAAATGCAATATTTCTTTTAACTGGGAATATGGATGGGTCTGTGCGGAGCGGGGCTGCCTTGGAATCATCTGTCAATTTGATCGTGTAAAGCCTCTGTTTTCAGCTGGCATCCAGCGCAGATTTCAAAGCTGTGACTCACCCCTTCTTTGCAGAGTTAGGAGTGGAGAAAAAGGTAATAACATTTAAAAAAATTAAAAATAAACATTTTTCAACTGGTCAGTTACTGAGTTTTAGTTTTGAGCCTCTGTATCAGGGAGTTTTGTGTGTGCATGCTCAGGAAGGATTAAAAGCACTAAAAGATTTCAGTAGCAAGGGCTACAAAATGAATGGGTGGCCTTGGAAAGAGGAGGCTGGAAGAAATGAAATGGTTGTAAATGAAAGGCCAAAATTCAAAGTTTTCTAACAAAGGATAAGGCAGGAAAGGGGAAGTCATGGGAATAATTTAATGTATAGCTAAAACATTGTATTTGAGTATAGTGTAGATAAACTCGTGTAGCAAATGCTTGGAACTGAAACTGCCTTTTCCCTCCCTGTGATAAATAACTAAATAAATCCATAGCTAATGGATAAATGTATAACTATAAATATAAATAACTAAAAGAAACCCACTCAAAGGACATGTTAAACTGAAACCCAGAAATTTACTCTGAAAATGGGAATATGCTTCTTTTAAAGCAAATTTTCCCCCCAATTTACATGATTTTACCAAAAATGCCATTTTTTCTGTGTGATCACAGTCCCCCTGGGAACCAGGCTGTGTTTGCTGGGCCGATACCCCAGCCCGGGGTAGCCCAGGGCTCTGAAGCCCCCCAGGAGGTGACAGGGGCTCTGTGCTCCTGCCACCAGTGGCTGCTGCCCCAGAATCCCAGGATTTCCCCAGGACAAGTCTCCAAATAATGTCAGGAGGGAGCACAAGCAGCCGCTCGGGGTTCCCTGCCTCAGCAGAGATTTTGGTGACACCTTATCCTGGGCATCTTAAATCCACGTGTGGGGAAAGGAGGCATTCAGAATGAACATTTGTGATGCCTGAGGAGCTCCGGTGCTGGGTCTGGGGCAGGAGGGTTGCAGCAGCAGGGATGGTTCCACAGGGATGGTTCCAGCAGCAGGGATGGTTCCAGGAGCAGGGATGGTTCCAGCAGCAGGGATGGTTCC